>CAUYRH010156119.1:0-26930 GCA_963574655.1 Perodicticus potto | reverse complement strand
TTTTTTTTTTTTTTTTGAGACAGAGCCTCAAGCTCCAATTCCTGGGCTTAAGCGAGTCTCTTGCCTCAGCCTCCCAAGTAGCTGGGACTGCAGGCGCCCGCCACAATGCCTGGCCATTTTTTGGTTGCAGCCGTCATTGTTGTTTGGCGGGCCCAGGCTGGATTCGAACCCACCAGCTCAGGTGTACATGGCTGGCGCCTTAGCCCGCTGAGCCACAGGCACTGAGCCACTTTATTGGTATTTTAATTGAGACTATATTAAATCTATAGATCAAGTTGGAAAGAATGTCATTTTCTTTTATTTATTTATTTATTTTTGTAGAGACAGAGTCTCACTTTCTCACTCCTCGGTAGAGTGCCGTGGCGTCATGCAGCTTACAGCAACCTCCAACTCCTGGGCTTAAGCGATTCTCTTGCCTCAGCCTCCCGAGTAGCTGTGACTACAGGGGCCCACCACAACGCCCGGCTAGTTTTCTGTTTTGCAGTTTGGCCGAGGCCGGGCTTGAACCCTTCACCTTCAGTATATGGGGCCGGCACCCTACTCGATGAGCCACAGGCGCCGCCTAGAATGCCATTTTCAAAATAATGAGTGTTCCAACAAAATCTCTCTCTTAGATCTTTGATTTCTTTCATCAGAGATATATAGTCTTTCTATATAGGTTCTATATATTTTTATTAGATTCTTACTGAAGTATTTCATTTTTAAAAACAATTTAAGTTATAATGTGTTCTCATTTTCAAATTCCAGTTGTTCATTGATTTAAAAAAGAAAAGCAACTTACTTTTTTCTTTTTTTGAGACAGAGTCTCACTCTGTGCCCCAGACTAGAGTCCTGTGACATCAGTCTAGTCACAACAACCTCAAAGTCCTGGGCTCAAGCGATCCTCCCACCTCCCCCCAAGTAGGTGTGTCTATAGGCGCCCACTCCACCTGGCTAAATTTTCTATTTTTTTGCAGAGACAAGATCTCACTCTTACTCAGGCTGGTCTCAAACTCCTGAGCTCAACCAATCTACCTGCCTCAGCCTCCCAGAGTGCTAGGATTACAGGTGTCAGCCACCACTCCTGGTCAAGCAATTGTCTTTTGTGTATTAACCTTGTTTCCTGCGACCTCACTAATAATTAATTCCAGAAATTTTTCATTGGTTACTTGATTTTTTTTTTTTTGAGACAGTGTCTCACTCTGTCACCCGGGGTAGAATGCCACAGGGTCATAGCTCAGAGCAACCTCAAACTCCTGGGCGCAAGTGATCCTCTTACCTCAGGTTCCTGAGTAAGCTGTGGCTGCAGATGCCCACCACAACACCCAGTTACTTTTTCTATATTTAGTAGAGACAAGAACTTACTCTTGCTCAGGCTGGTCTCGAACTCCTGAGCTCAGGCAATCCTCTCACTTTGGCCTCCCAAATTCATTGGTATTTTCACTTACACTAGTATGTCATCTGTAAAAAGTTTTATTTCTTCCTTCCCTATCTATAAACACTCTTTCCTTTTCTTGTCTTATTATAGTGTTAACTGTATGTGGTGAGGGGACACCCTTGCCTTGATGCCAATCCAAAGGGAAAGCACCTGGTTTCTCATTAGGTCAGCTAGAGGGGTTTTTGTAAAATTTGTTTTATCTGGTTGAAGAAGTTCTCGCTATTTCTAGTTTACTGATTCTTTTTTTCTGAATGAGTATTGGGTTTTATCAAATAATATTCTGTACCAATTGATAAGATTATGTATATTTTTTCTTTCTTCTTTTTCTTTTTTTCCTTTCCTTTCTTATTGTTGGGGATTCATTGAAGGTACAAGAAAGGTTACACTCATTGCATTTGTTAGGTAAAGTCCCTCTTACAATCGTGTTTTGCCCCCAAAAGGTGTGGCACATACCAAGACCTCGCCCCCCCTTGCTCCTTCCCTCTCTCTTGTTTTTGTTTTTGAGACAACAGTTTCATTTTTTGCCCTAGGTGGAGTGATGTGGCATCCTAGCCCACAGCAACCTCAAACTCTTGGACTTAAGTGATCCTCCTGCCTCAGCCTCCGAAATAGTTAGAACTACAGTTGCCCACCACAATGCCCAGCTAGTTTTTCTATGTTTAGTAGAGACGTGGTCTTGCTCTTGCTTAGGCTGGTCTCAAACTCCCAGAATGCTGAGATCATAGGTGTGAGCCATTGCACCTGGCCTTTTCTTTCTTCTTTAGCCTGTGGATGTGGCAGATTGTTTTTTTTCTTTGTAAAAAAAAAATTGAATGACTTCAGGCAAAGTCTTAGTTTTTTAGAGAATTCAGAAATATTAGGAATGAAAAAGTGATTTTCCTTTTTTCTCTTTTTTGTAATGTTTCCATTTTTATTCAGTCTTTTTGTCCTTTCTTTCTTCTGATATTGTTGTTTCTTTGGTTTTGAAGTGTCTTCTTCAGTGGAACTGGATGAATAAAACCTTTTCTTTTTCTTTGTCAATTTAATTTTCTCTTTGCTTTTTTCTTATGCTCTTCCTTACTTGTTCTTTTTTTTTTTTCCCTATAACTTCTGCAACTTTTCCAATTCTTCATTCTCTTCACTGTTTGCACTGCTAACATCCATTATGTCCCTTTGGAATTTAATCAGAGAAAATTGCAGCATTCAAAAGTCAAGTGACCAAGTTAGCTGTATTTTTTGCAGCCTGCTCTAACACTTTTCTTGTTGCTACTTGGGCCTGCCGTGATGGTGGTCAGAGGGGGAGCTGGAACCTTCAGCTACTGAGAACACATTTACTTACCACCCGCTGTAGGACAAAGCACTGACGGAGTGCCTTCTTCCCACCACCATGCAGCAGCACCTTTGCTGCTGTCAAGGAAAGCCCTATAAGCCTCTCCATTTATTTATGTTCCCAGGTTGAGTGAGTTCTGCATACCTGGAATAATTACCGATAATTATTTTGAAACATTGTTAGATGGGTTTCCTAATGTTTTGTGTCAAGAATTTTTACATCTATAGTCATGAGATATGTTGCTCTGTAGTTTTCCTTTCTTATAAAGAAAACTAATTTTTTCTCTTTATAAGATTGCTGTCATTTAAAAAAAAGATTGCTGTCATTTATTTCACTTATCTGTATGCTCTAATCACCCAATATACTGTTACTATTGCTACTTTGAACAGTTAAACCGTTAGATCAATTAAGAATAAGAAAAAGAAAGAATGTTATTTTATTCCCATTTATTCTTTTTTTTTTTTTGAGACAGAGTCTCACTTTTTCACCCTGGGTAGAGTGCTATGGTGTCATAGCTCACAGCAACCTCATACTCTTGGATTCAAGCAATCCTCTTTCCTCAGCCTCCCGAGTAGCTGGGACTACAGGTGCCTGCCACAACGCTTGACTATTTTTAGAGACAGGGTCTCACTCTTGCTCAGGCTGGTCTCATACTCCTGAGCTCAAACAATCCACCGGCCTGGGCCTCCCAGAATACTGGGATTACAGGCATGAGCTACCGCTCACAGCCCTTATTCTCATTTATTCTTACCTAATGCTCTTCCTTTCTTCATGTAGATAGGAGTTTCTGGCCTGTCTTGATCTTCTTTCTGATAACTTCTCTAAGCATTTCTTGCCAGCGCAGTCCACTAGCAACAAATTCTCTCTGTTTCTGTCTGTCTGAGAAAGTCTTTATGTCTCCTTTACCTCTGATGGATAATTTCACTGGATATAGAATTTTAAGTTGGTGGTTTTTTTCCTCTCAACACTTCAAATATTTCACCTCATTCTTTTCTTCTTGCATAGCTTGTAATGAGATGCTGGATATGATGGTATTCTTGTTCCTCTGTTTTTAAGGTTTTCCCCCCACCCCAGGGGGATTTTCTTTCTGTCTTTCTGCAGTTTTAATACGATATTCCTGTCTCAGCGCCCATAGCTCAGTGGGTAGGGCACCGGCCACATGTACTGGGTATGGTAGGTTTGAACCAGGCCCAGGCCTGCTAAACAAACAAAAAAAAATCCGGGTGTTATGGTATGCACCTATAATCCCAGCTACTAGGGAGGCTGAGGCGAGAGAATCACTTGAGCCCAAGAGTTTGAGATTGCTGTGAGTTGTGATGCCACAACACTCTACTGAGGGCAACAAAGTTAGACTCTGTCTCAAAAAATAAAAAATAAAATAAAAATAAATAAATAAATATGATATTCCTAAGTATAGAATTTGAGGCATTTAGTCTAGTGGTGGCTTTGGGGGAAGCTTGGTATGCACTGAGCTTCCTAAATGTGTGCTTTGATGCCTGGCAATAATTTTGGAAAAGTCTCAACTATTATTACTTCAAATGTTTCTTCTCCTCCTTTATATTTTTGCTCCCTCAAGTGTACTGATTACCCACATACACCTTTTGTAATTGTCTTACAGTTCCGTCCTTTCTCATTCTTTTTTTCTCTGCATTTTAGTGGGGGAAGTTTCTACTGACATGTCTTCAAGCTTACTAATTCTATTTTCAGCCACATCCCACTTACAGATAAATAAGGCATTCTTTATTTCTATAATGGTGTTTTTTATTTCCAAAATTTCTTGTTCTTTCTTAGGGTTTTATCTCTCGGCTTACATTAACCATCTTTTCTGGTACTAAGCCTTTAGAGTACTAATCATAGCTTCAAGCTCTGAGTAACTCCAGTGTTTGAGTCTGGTTCTAATACTTGCTTTGTTTTTTCACACTGTGTTTGGGCAGGATGGGGGGTGCTGTTTAGCAGGACTTGTAGTTTTTTTGTAAAAGCTGAAACAGGGATGAATGGGCCTTTAGTGTGATATTTTTGTGTTGATCTGAGCAGAAGTCAGGCTGTATCTGACAATTGCCATAGCTGAGAGTACCAGAGGCTTCAATTTCTTCCAGTGTCCTCATTTGGTCGGTTGGTTATTTTTCCTCCTGTCTTAGTCTTCTGGGGCGGCTATGAAATACCACAGACTGTGCAGCCTAGTCAACAGCCATTTATTTCTCACCATTCTGGAGGCTGGATGGGACCTGAAGTTTCCTTACAAAGGTGGAGGACATACTCCACCCAGGACAGATATAGGAGGAGGGTATGGGCCTTCACTTTCAGAAGACCTCACTCTTCTGCTATGTGAGGAAAAGGAAAAGTTCAGAAGTCAGGAGCCCATGAGACAGGGCAGCCCTAAAATTCTGGGCTTGGAGTGGGCAGAGAGACGCTGAGTGCAGGCAGCCTTTAGTCTTCACCACTGACAGCCACAGAGCATAGAAAGAGATGCGCAGGAAAGTTTCAAGAAAATAGTGGGTCTGCATGCTTATTGCATTTGTTAGCAACATAATGTTTTAAGCTATAGGTTTGCATGATCTAATTTTAATGTGTTTAACAACTGGCTCTCATAATTTCTGAGCACTCAACAACCAGCTCTCAGGAGCTCACAGCAAAGCAAGACCTTGACACTGAGGCCAGAACACACCCAAGGTTTGGGAAGCATTGCAGCCAAGCCAGTGGAGGACATCCCAGGGACAGGCCTCCTAGGTCGGGCTATGGCAGGGCAACCCAGTGTTGGTGCCTCCTGAGGCTGGGTCCCTGAGGGGCACTACAGGTGCTCAGAGCAGGTCACTCATGCTGACCATCACCCAGGAAGACTCTTGTCTGGTGGACACAAGAGAGCCTCAGGTAGGGACATGCCCCCAGTGTAACTGTCACCTGAGGTCTCAGTGGGTTAAAGCAGAGACTTAGGGTCTTTATTCTGTGTGCAGAGGCAGCCAGCCTTATCTTCCCGTCTTCCTTCCCATCCCCTGCCACTTGGGGCATCTGACCCCTTCATCCCATAAGAAATGAACACTTTCCTTGATGAGATCAGCTCCCCAACCATTCATCTCATCTCCAAGCTCCCTAGGCAGCCAACACCACCACCCTAGGTTCACCTTGAAACAGAACACACATAATCAATCCATGAAGGGCAAAACCACAGCTTTTTGGCTAGCCAGAAGCCCAGGTCATGTCACCCAATGCTTGGCTGAAGCAGCCTGTGCCAGCACCAGGCATGTCAGAATGGCATTCATAGGCCAGGGCCAAGAAGGGCCACAGCACGGATGAGGCACAGGCCTGGTGATAGAAGGAGGGCATGTGTTCCTCTTCCCACCCAGTACCAACATCTGACTTAATAACTTTCCAACAGTTGAAAGTTGAAAGATTTCATGTAAGGATCTAGGTTGCTATAGTAGCATCTCTCGGAAGGCTTCACCTCCCAGGAGGGGGCTTCACCCTACTGGACCATGTCACCCCCGGCCACTCCCTGTGGCAAGTGGGTCTCCAGGTCCCCTCAGAGATATTAGAGAGCTCCTCCTGGTCTTGCCAGGAAGAGAAGGCTCTGGGCAGGGCCCCCCACCCAGAACTACCCTGAAACCCCAAGTCCTAGCAGTGAAGACAGAAGCAGTTTGAGTGCCCACAAGTGGACAGGCATAAGAAGAAGATGGTGGAGAGTAAGAATCAGAGCAGTGGAGTGAAGATGCCAGACACTGTGGCCACCCACAAGTTGAAACTCCAGAGCATCTTGGGGTCGGGGCCAGTGGTATTGACACGGAACAGAGGGAATGCCCTGACCCTGACTTGGTGGTATATAACAATCCATCCAGCTGGGCCCATGAGATGCAGGCACTCCAGTTGATTGCCATGTGTGTACAAGATGGTGTAGGAAAGTTTAAAATGCAAACAAGAGGAAGAAAGGGCAGAGGCCTCAGGATCAGGCTACCTGGGATTAGACCACCTTAGACACAGTGCCTTGGCCGTAGGAAATTACCATGTTAGCTGCTGTGGTGATAGGTGTTGGTCAGGGGAAAGGGGACAGCAGGTGTTCTAGAGTGGGCAGAAGGTGGAGAAGATCAGGTCTCATGGGAAACACTGAGTCCTCTCTCCTCTTCAATTTGTCCCTCTGCCAGAGGGACAGATGTTAGGGATCAGTAGCTCAGGTGACTCAGCCAGGAGGGCATCTTGACCCCCTGAGCTACTGCAGGGTAAGCCAACAGCGATCCCTAACATCTCCAAGCACCTGACAGGGGTTCTGGTCCTGCTGGGGCTTTGTCTGCATTGGAACATCACGGAGTAGACGCACAGCGACTCACACATAGGCACACACATGCATATACACATATGGGGCTCCCAGAGCCAGCTGCTCTCTCCCACTTCACACACGGCCTCAGAGGTAAGGAAAGGCCACCTCCCAGTCTTGCCTTCCCTGTCCGTGACTTTGTCATTTTTTGCCAGCAGCTGTTGCTCCCACCCCATCAGCTTGGGTGAGCTTAGGGGAATTATCTCTAGTCAGCAGAACAAGAAGAACAGGCAGGGGGTGACCTCTGGGCCTCCCTCAGCAGCTGGCTCAGACAGTCCATTTCAGGGCAGCATGTCCACAGCCTCTGAGCATGAGGAGCTGCACCTGGCAACCTCACAGAGTCAGGGCACGGAAAACGGGATCTCTGTGAGATCGGAACAAAATGGGGCCCTGTGGGGTTTAGTGCACTCAGGGAGGGCACTCTGGTTTAGTGCACTCAGGGAGGGCCTCCTGGAGACAATGTAGTGAGGGAGAGTCAGGCTTCTCATTGTGGATGTTTCCACATATCCATACCTGACGTGTGGCAGTGACAGAACAGCCAGCGCTGTTGCTCTGTGAGTCATCCACACCTGATTCTGTTGTCTAAGTCTTGGTCAGGACCCACTAAACTCCAGTGGTGGAACTGCCTCTGTCTGAGCACATGGAGCCTGAGGTTCTGTACAGGCACAGGGGTGCCCATCCAATGAGTCCATCAGCCCCTCCCTGAGGCCAGCAGGCGCATCTGCCTCATGTTGTTCTGCAGCAGACAGCTCCGGCAGGATCAGAACACCTGTCAGAACATCAGGAGACATCAGAGAAGGCTGTCAGCTCGCCCTGTGGGAGCTCAGGAGATCTGGGTACCCACTTGGCTGAGTCAGGGCACAGAAGGAATGTGACCCCTGTGTGAGCTCCAGGGAGAAGGGTGAAACTCAGAGTTCACCCTGAGTGAACTGTGGGGGGGCTGGGCGGGTGGGCCAAGAGAACGGCCAGGGCACTGGCTGGAGAGCTGATCCCCAGCAGAGAGGGCAGGAAGGACCCAGCTTAGACACCACTCTGGACCTGAGGAGATGCCAAGTGGGAAAATGGCCATGTGAATGGGCCTGGGGATGGCGTCTGCAGGGAAATGAGTAGGCCCAGGAGACAGGTCACAGGGCCCTGCTCCATGTGGACCCCAAGAGCACAGCTCTCAGGGGACAGAGGGTGGCAGGGGGCAACTGAGGCTGCAGGGGCTTAGGGGAAGAACAGAGGGTCTTGGCCTGAGGGTGGTTTCGGTGATCACCACACTGGGTTCAGCAGCTGCATTCATGGGTTCCGCTTCTAAAATTTGA
This sequence comes from Perodicticus potto, assembly GCA_963574655.1. NCBI lineage: Eukaryota > Metazoa > Chordata > Mammalia > Primates > Lorisidae > Perodicticus > Perodicticus potto. Next base: position 18,594 of record CAUYRH010156119.1, on the reverse strand, counting down.
CAGATCACAGGTCAAATACATTTGGAGAAAAAAATGTAAAAATAGCAATCCAATAATTTTGACACATAACTGCCATGTGAGTTGTTTTTAACTTATGATAGTTTTGAGCCCAGAGTCTTGTGAAGCATATGAACTCACACGTCTCTTCACATAGCTTGGCCTAATAAAACTGTGCCCCAAGAAAAAAATTTTTTTCTAGTGTGGCAGTCAATGTGTTAAAGATGCAAATTAGACACCAACCTGAGCAAGAACCCTGACCCCTTCTCTACAAAAAATGGAGAAATTAGCCAGGCATGGTGGTGGGCACCTGTAGTCCCAGCTACTCAGGAGGCTGAGGTGGGAGGATCGCTTGAGCCCAGGACGTGGATGCTGCAGTGAGCTGTGCTGAGGCCACTGCACTCCAACTTGGGCAACAGAGTGAAACCCTGTTTCAAAAAAATAAAAAATACAATCTGTACAAAATACAGTATAACAACCATGTACATAGCATTTACATTGCACTAGGCAGCAATCTACAGAAAATTTAAAGTATACTGCAGAATTGTGTAGGTTACATGTAAACGCTACACCATTTTATATCAGGGATTTAAGCATACACAAATTTTGGTGTCTCCTGGAGTCCTGGACACAATCTCTCAAAATATCAGGGATGGCTGTGTTATATATTTCAAAATTGCTAAAAGAGCTGTTTTTTGTTTTTTGTTTTTGGCTCGGTGTCTGTAGCTCAGCGGCTGGGGCACCAGCCACATACACCAGAGCTGGCAGGTTCCAACCCAGCCCAGGCCTGCCAAACAACAATGACAACTACAACCAAAAAAAAAAAAAAAATAGCTGGGCATTGTGGCAGGCACCTATGGTCCCAGCTACTTGGAAGCTGAGGCAAGAGAATTGCTTAAGCCCAAGAGTTTGAGGTTGCTGTGACGCCCGCCACAGCATCTACCAAGGGTGACATAGTAAGACTCTGTCCCCCCCCCCGGAAAATAAATAAATAAAAGAGTAGTTTCTAATGTTCTCACCACAAAAAAATAAGTTAGATGATGGATAAGTTCATTCACTTGTTTTAATCTTTGGAGTCTTTTACTAGTAGTCACTTAATTTATTTATTAACATGCACATATAGAAAAGAAAATGCCAGTTACGCTTAAGAGTATCTTTGTTGAATCAGTTCAGTTGTTTAAAAATCTAGACTCTTCAGTCTACATCTTTCTAATATTTTGCCTGATGAAATGAGAAATATACATAAAGCATATCTGCCATATACCAAAATATAATAGTTAACTTGAGGCGATTCATTTGTGTGATTTTTGAGTTGCAAACTGAACTGATTAAATCTTTCTACTATGTATGCATAGGCCAAAATACATTGTACTCCATATATACACACAATTATTTATCAATTAAAAGTAAATAAAAATAAAATAAAATCATTATAAAATAAAAGCCATGAATGCCCATCATCACCTTGGGCAGCAGGAGAGACTGGCCATGTCCACCCATCAACGCTGAGCACCACACAGGGAAGCAGAAGTGGCCATGGCACCTCCTCTGCGCTGCCTCCTGCCTGCATGGTGGACATGGTGTGTGCCACGTGGCTTTGATGTGCTGAGTGGCTTTTAGATTCCTTTCAAAAAGGAACACGAATCATGTTCTTTTCATTCTGGAGGTTGTAGTGGCAAACCGTTGGCCAGGATTGAGGGAGGCAGCTGAGGGCAGCTTTGGAGGGCACTTAGGCTGATGGAGTCCTGAGGGCACTTAGGCTGATGGGGAAGGGGGCAGGCCTGGGGTGGAGATCGACAGGCAGGGTATGCTGATGTGAAGATGAAGGAGCAGAGTCCAGGGAGTGGCATCAGGGTTCATTTTGAATTGATATCTCCTGAGGGGAGAGAGAGAGCCAGCGCCCAAGTCATCACGCTTGGGTGGGAGCTGCCTCAGTAACAACAGTAGGGCTGGGTGCCTGTGGGAGGGCTCCCTGGCCTCAGTGGGCCTAGGAGGGATGCCTCCAACAGGGAGGACCTGAGAGAGGACGGGCTGGCTCTAGGCAGGCCAGAGACACTGACAACAGTGGAGTCTGTGCTGGGCAGTGACTGAGGAAACAAAGGCGTGTAGCCCAGACTGGACAGGAGTCAGAGAGCCTGTCGGCAGCCCCATCCCATCCGCCAGGGTCCTGTGGGGAGGGAGGCTTGTTGTTCTGGAAGGATCTGGCCAGGTCTTTACTTTTCACACTCAAAGAAATTAATTTCAATTTTCACTCATTCACTTGCTCATTGAGCATGAGTCCAGTGCCCGCTGAGTGGCAGAGATGCAGCCAAAGACTGGACTCCACACTGTCAGGCACGTGCCCAGGCCCTGGGTCAAGAAGCAGGTTGGCACCCTCTCAGATGAAAGCCCAGGGCACAGCGTCATCTGTTGCTCCCCATCCTGGACCCCCTGGTCAAGGGCATATGTGTATGTGTGTGTGTGCACGGGTGTGGCCAAGCAGGCGTGGGGTGTAGGTGTGGCCACAGGCCCACAGGTGTGCTGCCCTCCAGGTGCTGCTGTGGTCAGCCAACAAGGTGTTTGAGGAGCTGACAGACATCGAGAGGCAGTTCCACAAGGCCTTCTACACCGTGCGGGCCTATCTGAACTGTGATCGCTACTCAGTGGGCCTCCTAGACATGACCAAAGAGAAGGTGAGGCCTTTGCCCCAGGGCTTTCCTGCCCTTCTGGCTTGGCACCTACACTGATCATCTACCCATTTCTCCTCTGCTAGGAATTCTTTGACGTGTGGCCTGTGCTCATGGGGGAAGCCCAGCCGTACTCAGGCCCACGCACTCCCGATGGCCGGGTAGGTCCTGGTGGCTGCTCGGGCTCCAGGGTGGGGAGGCAAGAATGGGGGTGGGAGCAGGCTGCCTCCCCAGACTCAACCCCTGCCGTGCTCCAGGGATGGGCAGCCAGGCTAGCCCTAAACGAGGTTGCCCACAAATGTTCTGCTTGGCTGGGCTCCTGCTGCCTCCTCTATGGTCATCACACGATCTCCCAATGTGGGACATGGGAGCATGCATGTGTGCACACATGTGCGTGCAGAAGGACAGGCCCAGTTCATGTGTGGGCTTCTGTGGGAAAAAGAGGAAAGCTAGATCCCAGTCAGAGTGTGAGGTTCATGTCCCGCAGTACCAACATATGTGCACAGAATGTGCACACCCCATTGGCTTGTGAGTCTTTGTGAAACATGCATGGTGGATGGATCTGCTGTGCACATAGGTCATTGCATGTAGGTATGTGGTCACGTGTAACTGAGCTTCTGTCCCAGAGCCCCACTGGGACTCTGGGACAGAAGCCCAGAGGAATCTGGCTGGGAGCCTTAGCACCCTCGTGTCTGTTTCTAGGAAATCGTCTTCTACAAAGTCATCGACTACATCCTCCACGGCAAGGAGGATATCAAAGTCATTCCGTAAGTGCCAGATCTTCCCGAGAGGTGTCCCTGTAGGACAGACACATCCCCATATGAGGGACACCCTTGGCCCAGGCATGCTCTCAGGACCACAGAGGGGTCAGCAGTGTCCAGCCAGGCCCAAGCTGCTCCCTGCACTGCAGATGCTGTGGAGTGGGGTGAAGGGGAGGCAGATGTCTGCCTGAGAGACAGAGGGGAGAAGGGATGAGCCTGAAGCTTCACTTCCTCCAGAGTGGACCTTCAGAGTAATACTGAGGTCCAGGTGCACTGGCTAGTGGTCCCTCGGGGGTCTTACCTGGCTGAGCCCCACCTGGAAAAGTGGCACTTCCAGAGGAAGAGGCCTGGCATTGCATCCCTGTGTGGAGCTGGGAGAGCAGGAGTATCCAGAGGTCAGAGCAGGACTCCAGCCTCCCCCAGCCCTTTAGCTCCATGGCCATGAAATCCTATGACCCTACAAAGCTAGTGGGACCCAGCCTCAGGCCCCAAGCCGCACCAGGACTCAGGAGCCAGGCTGGAATACACATCAGGGCCAGGGCTGCAGGACAGATGACTGTGAGTCCCAGGAAGTATCTGCAGCCTTGGGGTCTGCAGGAGCAAGTCAGGGCTTCTGCAGTGTGAGGGTCATGGCATGGCAGGACATGGGAAGGAGGATGAGGCAGCCTAGATCTCTCCAAACTTCTTGCCTTGCTCAAGTCCTCACCAGGTCCCACCACCTCCATGGCCCCTGCTTCCAGCTGGAGCTCAGAGAAGGGAACAGATGTCAAGGCTAACTCACAACGTCCACATCTAACGATGCTCTCTCCCCACAGCACTCCACCAGCAGATCACTGGGCCCTGGCCAGTGGCCTTCCGACCTACGTGGCAGAAAGTGGCTTTGTGAGTCCTGTGTTATCTGGGCCACGGCCCTGCCCTACCTGGTGCTGCACCCTCATCTCCTGTAGCCCTCTCCCTTCCAGCCTCTATGCGCTGCAGCTGCCCTTTGGCCGTTCCGCTTTCCCAACTTAGAAGTTCATCTCTTTCCAGTGAGGCTGAGATAGAGAGTCCGTTTTAGAATCATATTATACCTTTAGCAGCTTCTAGTGAAGTCGTTTTTCTGATCCTTTTCCAGATTTGTAACATCATGAATGCCTCCGCTGATGAAATGTTCAAATTTCAGGTATCTGTCCATTCATTTATGGAAACTGTGTTTTACTTAGGCAAGGAGATACTTTGGTGCAGAAATGATGGGCTGAATTAGGATTTGCTACTTACACACTCTCAACGTCTCAGGTACAAGAAGCATATATTTCATGCTTGCAGGTCTGTAGCTCAGCTGGGCTCAACAGGGCCAGGAGGGACGGCAGTGAGGCTTTGGTGTGCTCCACACATACTCATCTGCTGCCACAGGGCCAAGGAAAGCTCACTCTTGAGGGAAGCAGAGAGTCTGGTGGATATGTGGTTTATCCACTTTCCATTGGCCCACCAGTGGTGGGGTGGAAGATAGGACCCAGCGCAAACTGAAAATAGGAGGCCCCTTGCTGAGAAATTATTAAGTTCAGACACCGGAAGGAATGAAGAGACAGGACAATAACCCACTCGCCACAGTTCAAGGCAGAATAAGAGGCTCACCCTCCCCATGGGCCAGGGCGGTGCTCAGCTCTGAACATACCCCCTGCAGGAGGGGCCCCTGGACGACTCTGGGTGGGTCATCAAGAATGTGTTGTCCATGCCCATCGTCAACAAGAAGGAGGAGATCGTGGGTGTTGCAACGTTTTACAACAGGAAGGACGGGAAGCCATTTGACGAACAGGACGAAGTCCTCATGGAGGTGAGCACCTTTCACCAGAGGTGGTTTTAGAGGGGACAGTGACAGGACACTGGCTGTGTGGGACTTTACTACAACTCACCCCACCCAGCATAAGGTCAGGGAGAGTGTGAGCCAGGATGGGCTTATGGGGCCAAATTCCTTGATACAGTAGGTCCCTGGCAGGCACCAGAAGGCCTGCTCAGATGCCGGCGAGGTGCAATGTGCCTAGGGTGATGACACTGCTGCCCTCTTCCCCAGTCCCTGACACAGTTCCTGGGTTGGTCAGTGATGAACACTGACACTTATGACAAGATGAACAAGTTGGAGAATCGCAAGGACATCGCCCAGGACATGGTCCTTTACCACGTGAGGTGTGACAAGGACGAAATCCAGACAATCCTGGTACAGCACCCTTCCTTCTGGTGTCCCCTCTGGGCAGCAGGGAGGAGGGGCTCTGGGGGCTAGGACACACAGAGTTCCACCCTAACTGCTCAGCCCAGAGGGGCCTGTCCATGCCTCAATCTCCTCAGCTGGAGCTGGTATGGGCTGTGAGAATCCATCAGTTTTGCATGTGGGTTGCTCAGAGCAGTGACTAAGACAGGGAAGGAGCTGCCCCACATAGTACCATCATTTCTAGGCTTTTGCAAGAAGAAAGGTGACCCTCAGCACTCTGGCATCACTTCATTCCTCTTCATAACACATCTTTCTTCTCTATTAGCCAACCAGGGAACGCCTGGGGAAGGAGCCAGCTGACTGTGAAGAGGACGAGCTGAGGCAAATCTTGGTGAGGGTCTCACTTTCATCCCTCACAGGGAGGCTGGACACTCCTAAGGTGGGAGGGGACAGTCCTCCTTTGTGCCCAGGAGGTGCTCAGCATACATAACATCACCCTGTGACACTGGCTAACATCCACTTGTTTGCACAGTGTGTCCACACATCACCCTGTGCCTCCCTATGTGGCTGAGCCAGAATCATCTGAGGGCTATCAGTCCTACTGAGGAGGCCTTTGACTGACTGTGCAAATGTGCCTATTTGTATCCAAGTGTGTGCCAGTGTATCAACATAGATGCCTGTGTATTCACAGGTGTGGTTGTGTATCCACACGTATCTGTGTGTCTTTTTATGTGCATAACTTTGTGTTTGCTATTTTCCCATCCTTACTCTGTCTGCTCTGCGGGGCACAGTTCTCATTGTTAGGCCACAGAGTGGGAGGAGAGGGGAGGATGACCTGAACTGGCAAGGATGTGAGCATCCCAGACTCAAAGCTAAAGCAGCCAAGAGGACAGATACCAGCAGAGATGCCTGGGGTGTTTGTAGCTGGACAAGGGCTTCAGAGAGGAGAAAGATGGAGGGAAAAGTGAGGGCCTCCCTCAGCCCAGTGTCTCCCCCAACAGAAGGAAGAACTGCCAGGGCCCAGCAAGTTTGACATCTATGAGTTCCACTTCTCCGACCTGGAGTGCACGGAGCTGGAGCTGGTCAAATGTGGCATCCAGATGTACTATGAACTGGGTGTGGTCCGCAAGTTCCAGATCCCCCAGGAGGTAGGTAGAGTGGTGGGGGGACACAGTCGGGGTTCTAAGTTCCCCAGGATGTGCAGATAGAGATGTGGTTGGGGGCCTCAAATCCCCCAAGAAATAGGGGGTTGTGTTTGGAACCCAGCTCTCACCGGAAGTTTGGGGGCCAAGCATGTTCGCCATAGAACAGGATGGATGCAGCGAGTATGCCTAAAATAAAAGATTAGTTGGATGAGTGGTTGGTTAGATGGATGGATGGATGGAGAGATGAGTGGATGGGTAAGTAAATTGTTGGATTGATGGGTAATAGATGAGTAAGTGGGCGAATTGATGAATGGAAAGGTGACTGGATGGGTGAGTGGATGGTTAGATAGATGGGTGACAGATAGGTGAGTGGGTGAACTGATGAATGATTAGACAGTTGGATGAATGGAATGATGAGTAGAAGGAGGGATAGATGGTAGATCGATGGAATAATATATAGAAGGAAGGAAGTATGTTAGCTGGATGGAATGATGCATGGAAGAAGTGATGGGTGGTAGGTGGGTGGAATGATGCATGGAAGGAGTGATGGATGGTGGGAAAATGGAATGATGCATGGAAGGAGGGATGGATGATGGGTGGATGGAATGATGCATGGAAAGAATGATGGATGGTTGGTGAATGGAATGAGGCCTGGAAGGAGTGATGGAGGGAGGGTGATTGGAATGATACTGGGAAGGAGTGATAGATGGTGGGTGAATGGAATGAGGTATGGAAAGAGGGGTGAATTGTGGGTAGACAGCTGGGTGTATGATGGACATCTGCTCTGTCCAGCTCCACGTCATGGGTGCTGGTATTGTACTTCCCACCTATGAAGGCCAGTAGGAGCCCGTGGTGAATAGTGGTGACAGGGAAGGTCGTGGAGGCCTAGGAGACAGGAGGATGATGGACTCAAAGCAGAACTCCCACCAGAGAGCTGTTAGGACATAATGCTTTGGTGAGACCTCCATGTGGTGCCAGAGCCCATGGATCCTCTCGGCTCACTCAGGTCCTGGTTCGGTTCCTGTTCTCCATCAGCAAAGGGTACCGAAGAATCACCTACCACAACTGGCGCCACGGCTTTAATGTGGCCCAGACGATGTTCACGCTGCTCATGGTGCGTAGCCAGGGCTCAAGAGGGGCCTCCCTGTCAGGCTTCCCAAATGACCAGTGTCATGCAGACCCTCCTGGCACCAAGAATAGTGCCCCACTCCCCCAATGGGGGGGCCAGGCCCATCAAGGGCAGGGGGATTGGAGGCCGCCAACATCCAACAACAGTGCACACTGCAGCCTGGTGGTGGATGGCCAGAGGGGAGTAGACTCTGGCCCAATGTCCCTATACACAACCTGCCCACCCAAATGGAGCCAGGGCATGTGAACATGTGAGATCCTGTCTCTGCAGACTGGCAAGCTGAAGAGCTACTACACAGACCTGGAGGCCTTTGCCATGGTGACAGCCGGTCTGTGCCACGACATCGACCACCGGGGCACCAACAACCTGTACCAGATGAAGTAGGCTCCACCTGGGGGTGGGCACTCGGGAGGCATGTGAATTAGCAATAGACTGACCGCCTCTGCATCTTGGGTGTGCATCAACAGCTACCATGAGGAAAGCCGGTGCCCAGCGGTGGCCCCTCGCCTCCACTGCCTCTTGGGCAGCACTTCTAACCATTTGTCTATTTGTTTTTTAATGAAATCTTAAAGGTCCCAGAATCCCTTAGCCAAGCTCCATGGCTCCTCGATTTTGGAACGGCACCACCTGGAGTTTGGGAAGTTTCTGCTTTCGGAGGAGGTTTGTGTCTCTCTGTCCTTGCTCTTGATACCATGTCCTGACGAGCCAGTGCATGGCCAAGGGCTAAGGCTGGGCTGTGTGCAGAACCCAGGGCCACATCTGAGTTTGGTACCTTCCCCACCATGGAGTGGAGTCCAAGGAGGCAAGGGTCTGGGACTGACCAGTGGGTGGGTGATGCCTCGACAGGGTAGCTGGATTTTGCTGGAGGAGCAGCTGAGCAGGAGGGTCCCCAAGGAACCCAAGTACACTGGCTGCCCTTCCCTCCCCTCCCTGCCTGGCTGTGGTCTGGCCAACCATGTAGGTCCAGAGCAATGAAATAAGGCCAAATTGTCAGCAGGGGTGGACATCCCGAGGGAGGGACAGGAAGGGCCATCCTGGCTGCAGGGGAGCAGGATCTGTCCACCAAGGCCAAGGGCCAGGGCCCAAAAGGGACAGACAGGCCACCTAGATGAGTCCAGGGAGGCTCCAATGACCATGCATGGTCCCACAGAGCCTGAACATCTACCAGAACCTCAACAGGCGTCAGCACGAGCACGTAATCCACCTAATGGACATCGCCATCATCGCCACAGACCTGGCCCTCTACTTCAAGTGCGCGCCCTTCCTACAGGGCAGCAGGCCAGAGTGGGGGTGGCTGGGGTAGGACTGGGGAAGCCCCTAGGGGTGGGGATGCCCTCCACGTACTCCTACCTATGCCCTCCTTTGCCCTTGGGGTCCAGGAAGAGGACAATGTTCCAGAAGATTGTGGACGAGTCCAAGAACTATGAGGACAAGAAGAGCTGGGTGGAGTACCTGTCCCTGGAGACAACGCGGAAGGAGATCGTCATGTGAGTGCTGAGGCCCAGCCCTGCGGAATGTGAGGCCCACCCGCCCATCAGTTGGGTCCTGAGACCCTTCCCCAGACAAGCCAGGAGCCCAGGTGCTCTGGAACTAGAGCCGCACACCTGGGCCTCCTGGCAATGCCCTGAAACCCGTGCTCCACCCTATTTGCTCCCCATCTTCAGGAGAGAAAGTGCAGGACTTCAGGGCAGACAAACTATCTCCTTGGTTTGTGGACTTCAATTCCTGAACTTCCATTTCTTCATCTATTTCATCTAAAGTACGGTGATTTGGAACTAACATCTTTGCCAGTGTGTCTCAGAGATCCAATAAGAAAGTATATGAATAGCATATACATGCAGTTGTTCATGCCTGTAATCCCAGCTCTCTGGGAGGCTGAGGCTGGAGGATCCCTCGAGCTCAGGAGTTTGAGACCAGCCTGAGCAAGAGCAAGACCCCCGTTGCTATTAAAAGTAGAAAAACTAGCCAGGCATTGTGGCAGGTGCCTGTAGTCCCAGCTACTAGGGAAGCTGAGGCAGAAGGATCACTTGAGCTCAGCAGTTTGAGGTTGTTGTGGGCTGTGATGACACCAACACACTGTAGCCTGAGCAACAGAGTTGAGACTCTGCCAAAAAACACACAAACAAAAAAATGAAAACCACCTGCATTCAGAAGGCATCCAGTGAACACTGATGACTTGTCTGTCTGTCCACAGGGCAATGATGATGACAGCCTGTGACCTGTCTGCCATCACCAAGCCTTGGGAAGTCCAGAGCAAGGTCAGTGTCCATGCAATCACAGTGACCCAGAATTAACACTTCCTCAGAGCCTTGAAGGGCTGCACATGGAGCAGCCAAGATGGGGTGCAAACGTGGTGGATGCTGCCAAGTGCCCAGGAGTGGCCCAGCCAAAGCCCTGAGTGGCGGGCCCCAGGGCCTGGGATAGGTAAGACCCCAGAGCCCACAGGTGGTGCCTCATGTACCTTCCAGGTCGCTCTTCTGGTAGCTGCTGAGTTCTGGGAACAAGGAGACTTGGAAAGGACAGTCTTGGATCAGCAGCCCATTGTGAGTGCTGCTGCTGGAGACTCCTACCCCCACAGGGACATCAAGACCTTGCTTTGGTCCTCAGGAACCTCAAGAGCTGCTGGGGGACACAGGCCTGGCTCAGGCAAAGGCAGACCCCAGCAGTTAATCTCACTCTACAAGGCTGTGTAGCATGAGTTTAGAGGGGAAGGGTCTGGGTAAAAGTATAGGAAAAGCAGGGCTGGGGTGACACCCAGAGGTGAGAGTGGTTGAAACTGGTGGATCCTGGACCTCTCTGTGGGACCAGGCAGCTCTGAAGGTCTGCCCAACTGGACCATGACCCATGCTCCCAGAAGGCCCTGGGCAGGGCAGGCATACAGGGCCAACACCACCATGAGGTGGATGGTGTCAGCACATCCAGGTCAGCAACAAGGGTCAAGAGACACTGCCAGGCCATGGGGGCCACTGGGCAGGGCTAACCAGAGCCAACAAGAGCTGCTGTGGAGCTGGGCTCAGGGGCTCACACCTGTAATCCCAGATCTCTGGGAGACCTGGGCAAGTAGATTGCTTGAGCTCAGAAGTTGGAGATCAGCCTGAGCAAGAGCAAGACCTCATCTCTAAAAAAAATAGCTGGGTGTTGTGGCAGGTGCCTGTAGTCCCAGCTACTCAGGAGGCTGAGGCAAGAGAATCTCTTGAGCCCAAGAGTTTGAGTTTGCTGTAAGCTATGATGCCATGGCACTCTACCAAGGGCAACCAAGTAAGACTCTGTCTCAAAAAAAAAAAAAAAAGCTGCTATGGACAGCTGGCCAAGAGGGTCCTTTTGGCTTTTTCTTTCCAAGGGCATGTCTGCCAGGTACAACTGGTGCCCTGGGCCAGGCTCTGCCTGCATCCTTGGGTTCTGCTCCTTTTGTGTCTCCGGGAGTATCTTCCTGAGTGTCAGAGCTGGGGCCTGGGCAAGGTCATCCTTCTCTGCTTCCCCCACAGCCTATGATGGACAGGAACAAGGCAGCTGAGCTTCCCAAGCTACAGGTTGGCTTCATCGACTTCGTGTGCACCTTTGTGTACAAGGTGTGTGGCTCAGAAGTGCCGTGTGTTGGGTGGGCCAGCAGGGTGTAGGCTGAGCACATGGGGACTCACAGAGGGGCCCTGGCAGTGTCCTCAAGCAGCAAAGCATATGTGGTTCCACCCCAATCTTGAGCAGAGCAGACTAAAGAGGGCCTTACAGAGCCATCCCGTCCTCAATACCCCCTCAGCTTACCTCCAGGGCCTCTGGATATCCCCTCCCCATGGCTCCCCACCATGGCCAGTGTAATCTGGAGGCACTAACCACACTGACCTGTGGGTTCATTTGCAGTGTCTGTGGACCCTTCAGGGCAGGCTGGGATCTGCCCAGTAATCCATTGGACAACCAAAAGTAGCCACCTCCCTGCCAACTTGCCAGGTGCCCAACACCCTACTGAGTCTTAGTTCTGCTGTTCAGCCTCATGAAGATACAAGGCAGGAGCTGGGGGATACTTGCTAAGGCCAGGAGTCCTAGTGCAGAGTCCCTGCATGATGCCATGACACCCTGGCCCAGCAGGAGCTGTCTCTCCATGCACTCTGTGGTGAAAGGCTCTCACCCTAAGGACATTACCTGGTCCTCAATGCAGCTGCCCCTCTGGGTTGAGTGGGACCAGGAGGATGTTCAGTCCTGACGTGGCCATGGGTCTCAGCCTCCCAACAGGGCACCACTCTGCCTTCCCAAACTCCACACACCGTGTGATGTGTGCCATGTATACATGTGTGCAGGTGCTGTAGGGTGTGCTCGTGTGGTCTGTGATGTATGCTCATTGGTGTGTGTGAGGGACAGGAGAGAGCTGCTGCTGTGCGCCCATGTTTACCACCCTCTGCTGGGCACCTCCAACCTGCCCCACAGCCTTGTAGGCCACATTTTGTACTCAGTCCTTGGGACCTTCTCCTAACACTGCCCATACCATGCAGCCTCCCTTCTAACATCAGGAACACAGACCTGAGCCTGACCCCTTTTGGGGGCTTTGCCATCAGGCAGTTCTCCCTCCTGTTCAGCCCTACCCACCATGAGGTGAGCAAGACAGAGTGGTGCGGATGGGAGGAAACACAACTTTTCTGCTCCCTCCAGGAGTTTTCCCGTTTCCATGAAGAGATCCTGCCCATGTTTGAACGGCTGCAGAACAACAGAAAGGAGTGGAAGGCACTGGCTGATGACCACGAGGCCAAAGTGAAGGCCCTGGAGGAGGAGAAGAAGAAAGAAGAGGAGCGGATGGCCAAGAAAGGTCTGTGCTCCCATGGCCTGCTGGGCATTAGCTTGCAGAAGCCCAAGCATCACAGGTAGAGTTGTCTTTGGAGAAAAGAGAGCAGATCTCACACAGCCTGGAAGCCAACATGCTCAGTTTCCCCACTGCCCAGCCGTGGGTGTCAGGGGGCCATGGTGGGGAGGCCCCATCCCACATAGGCAGTACACCACCCAGCCAGGGAGCACCCAGAGAGGATTTCCTCCCACTCCTGGCCAGTGAACTCTCATTCCTCCCAAGGAAGTGCCACGTGTTCTTTACAATGGCTACAAAGCCCGCTGACCTCTTAACAGTTACACAAGTAACTCCCATGCCGCCCTCAGAAACAAACAGCAAACCTAAAATAAATAAATAAATAAAAATAGGCAAGCTATAACAAAAATGTCCTATGCTATGTCTAGCCCTCACTCACCTTGTCTACCTACATTACAGAAACAGCAGTCAGTGGTAACAAGTCAGCATAACAAATCAGAACCCCAGTAGCCTCCAGGCCCCGGTGCTTGCTTGTGCTTGGCCACATGACCCTAGGGTTTTCTTTCAGGCCCTGCTGTCCTGCCTGACAGAGCAATGTGGACTAGTAACCAAAGCTGTGGGAGGCCCGACTGAGTAATCCAGGCAGTGTCAACAGGCTAAAGCATTAAAGCAGGCTGAGCCCTGGCTAATCGGCTTGGGCTGGCCACAGACCTGGGCACTGCCCTTTCTCCTGCAGAGGTTGACAGAGGACACAGCAAAAGGGCAGGCACCAGGGGGTGCACAAACACATTTCTCATGCTTGGTCTTGTCCTCCTTTGTAGTGGGCACAGAAGTCTGCAATGGAGGCCCAGCACCCAAGTCGTCAACCTGCTGTATCCTGTGAGCACCAGTGCTGTGGGGACTGACGTTCCCAATACACTCGCACACTAGGACTCAGGCCCTGCCTCTGGCAGCTTGATACTAAGGTTAGGAAGCCCAACAAAATGACTGGAAATAACTTTGGATGTTTTGGGGGTTTTTTAAAGGTGTTTTTATAAAGCCAAGTATGAATAATCTAAACAGTGTAGCCTACATTAATCCTCTGGCTTTTGGATAGTTATCACCAGATCCCTGAAAAGGCCTATGAACTATGTCTAAAATCTCTAAGTGAAACATTCACAACTACACATGTATATATATATATGTATATAGGTAGACAGATAGGTTCAGAGATGCTGTTGCCTATCTGGTTTAGGAAAAAACATATACCCAGAAATTTAAAATAAAATAAAGAGAAAACATGCCCATTTTTATGTGGTGGAATTAAAGCAGAGAACACATTGTATTTGACCTGTTGGGAAATTCTGCAAGAAAGGTCATGGCCAGGAGCAGAGCAGTGATCAGACATGAATAATTTAAGCAGGAACAATCTGTGGCAAGCACCACATGGAGTACTCCAAAGCTTCCTGACAGGACCAGGTCAGGTGGGCCTTGGTGGAGGCAACTGATGAGGACTTAATGCTGCTGGTAAGACTAAAGTGAGAACCAAAGGGGACAGGAGGCCCAATGGGACATCACAGCACTCATATTTGAAATGGTATTGTCTGGTATGAGGCAGGTGGGGGCAGGACACACCCAGCACAGCCATCGGCTCACTGGAAGGAGCTGGTGCTTGTTTAATTTTCATCTCAGTAACTACTGGTAACAAAAGCCCATGATGGGAGCTTCTGGGAGTTCTCAGAAGGCCCCAGCAGCAGAAAGGCAATCTGGATACTGTCCCAGCAAGCTCAGGAGGCACAAAGGTGCTGAGACCCCATAGGGACATGACATCACTTTACTCAAACCTCACCCTAATCCTAACTAAGACACAACTTTGAAATATGTGTTCTTTTCCCATTAGCAAATGAACTCATTTTACCAACAGAACTAGGGCTCTAAGTCTAGAAATTTGCTCAAGGCATATGGCTAGGAAGCAGCAACATGAGCCTTTTCCATTCTAAGCCACCAGGCTGAAAGGCTGACAGGCTCACAGCCAGCAGGTACTACAGGCCGAACTCTCTCAACAGCTCAGGCAGCAGTACCCTGGCCTGACCTCAGGAGGCCACATCCCTGGATTTCCAGTCTTAACTTCCACCCAGCCACCTCCAGAAATCAAAAAGAGGATCTTACCTCAAAGGGGTCTGGGATGCTAGATGGCCCAAACAGAATAAGCAGTGAGTTTCTATACTTTCTGCTGTTTGTGGCATACCTTTTGGGTCTGCAGCTAGTAAAGCCCATGAGTTCTTTTCAAATCCCCATGCTTCGTCCACACAAACTGGGAAGACAGAGTACATCTGCTGAACTTGAATCCAGGAAATCAGACAACTGGTGCAGTAGATAGAAGAGAGCCAAGGAACATACAACATAGGAAGCTTTATTCATCTATTGTTGCTCCAGAGAAAAACAGGCCTGCACAGACTTCTCACTTTAATATGCTGTCATCTTGGGCTAAAAGGTTAGAAGGAAAGAACAAACATTAGCACACTCTCAGGCAGCTGAAAAGGACACCAGATTTCCAGCTCTCAGCAGTCCAGCATCTAACCAAGCAGAGCCCAGCCATGATCTCTGTAAAATGTCCATTGTCTTCCTTATCCCTGCACCCCCCGATCTGACACTGCAGAGACAGCCAAGGGAAAAGTGTGCTTGTTTCCAGCCTCTTAGGGTGATAGCTGCAGCCTGGGCTCTGACAAAGATGGTCACCAAGACCCCCTCCCCACCTCCTCCACAGAGGACCCAAGCACCCTACATGCTGGGCCACAAGGAGAGGCAGCCCCACCCTCCACTGGGGGTTCCCTGGAGCACAGCTGTCTCTCCTAAAAACTTGGGAGGGGACAATCTAGAACCAGTGACTCAAGTACCTTCTGCCAGCTCTTGGGCAATCCGTTTCAGCTCATCCTTCTTCTTTTTCTCCTCTGCTGCTATCCTTCTCTCCTCTTCTGCTCGGGGTTTTAGGTAACCTGTTTGGGAATGGGAGAGGGGCTTCAATTAACTTCACTGAAAATGCATCATAAAAGGAACTGAGTTCACAGGTCAAGGTGTGTTCAGCCATGCTGTGAACCAGATGCACCTGCTGTCCACTCTCCTTACCTCAGCACAGGTCAAGGCCCAACCCGGAAGAACGCAGGGTCTCTGCAGCCCACTCCCCCAACCCCCCACCCCCGCTCACGCACATGGTCCCCTGGTCCTCTGCAACCCTCAGGGGCCCACGGTTCCTCCTGTGAGACCTCAGCGCTCCAATACCCACTCAGCGCCAGCTTTGGTCAAAAACCAACTACTGCCCAGGCCCTGCCTGGGTCCCAGAAGCCCGCACTACAGGGGCCAGTCCCAAGTCAACTCTTCGTCCGTGCAACAGCTGCACGCTGAAGCCAAGCCTGCTGGCGCCTCTGCAGGTCTCGGATGGAGGATGCGTCCCGTGGTCTCGCACCGCCCCTGACCCTTTTCCAGCACTGCGGTTTACTAAACAGCACTGGTGACCCACATGGAAGTCCAGCAGGCCCGGCCCCGCGATCACTCACTGTAGCGTGTGGCTCCGTAGGCCATGCCGAGGAACAGGGCGGAGTAGCGGCCTAGCTGCAGGAGAGGAAGAAGAGAGAGGACGGTCAGCGCTGTCCCCGGTGTGGGGTAGGGGAGCCGGGGCGGGGGGACTGGGCGGAGGTCGGGATTCATTCGCTGGGCGGAGTCGGGGTCAGGGGGACCGGTTGAGGGTTGAGAGCGCGGGGCAGGGGGACCGGGCGGGGATCGGAATTCGTCGGGCGCTGGCCAGGCCAGAGATCGGAATTGAGAGTTGGAAAGGGCGGGGGTCGCAGCCTGCGGAGTCGGGGCGAGGCGGAAAGCGGAAGCTCCGAGCACCGGGCGGTGGCCACGAAACCTGGTTCACCTTGATGAGAGGAGAGACCTGCACCGGTGGCACCATCTTGCCTCTGACCTTCGCACCGGAAGCACAACTCTTGGGTTGACCAGGACGCCGCAAGGCAAACGACCAGCCTTGCGGAGCGTACGCGCGGTGGCAGCCAGTGCGCTCCGGCGGCGCCTCCTGGCGGCTAGAGGGTGACAGACGTACCGAAGTAGGGCATCCAGCAGCTGCGCACGCGCAGAAGCGCTAGGCGCGCGGTGGCCACTATCGGCTGTCTGCGTGTGGGTTCTTGCCCGCGGAGGGCTCACGCGCCAAAGCCGGTTGGCTCTACCTAGCCGGGAGGCTGTCCTATAATCCCCGGATTTTAAGCAGAGGGTGGGCGCTGGGCCGACCCTGCTTCATCCAGGCCCCAGGGCATACAGCTCCCGAGGACAGTGGTGGGCGTGAACGTGGGATCCCTGGTACTGAGTGGGCCGAGCACAGGGGGTTCCTACTGGCCAGGCCTCTTGTCCGGTGGCGCCTTGGAACTCAGGCCGTCCGGGGAGAGCGTGGCGCTCATGCCGTGCTCTGCGACCGCCACTGTGCCTGGTTTTTGGGTTTTTTTGTTTTCTGTTTTGTGGGGGTTTTTTTGAGACAGAGTCTCACTATGTCACCCTCGGTAGAGTGCGGTCACATCACAACTCACAGCAACCTCCAACTCCTGAGCTCAAGCGATTCTCCTACCTTCGCCTCCCAAGTACCTGGGACTATAGGCGCCCGCCACAACGCCCTGCTATTTTTTTGTTGCAGCTGTCATTGTTTAGCTGGCCCGGGCCAGGTTCAAACCCGTCAGCCTAGGGGTATGTGGCCAGCGTCTTACCCACTGAGCTACGGGCGCCGCCTTTTTTTTGGAGAGATGAGTCTCACTGCGTTGCCCAGGCTGGTTTTCAGCTGCTGTTCTCAAGCAATCCTCCCACCTTGGCTTCCCAAAGTTAGCCCCTTTGCCTAGCCAACAAAGACAACTTAACTATGAATCTAGAGCAGTGATTTTCAATCAGTATGCTGCGGCACACCGGTGTGTGATGAGAGGAGCTTAAGTGTGCCATGAAAATTTTTAAAGAACATTAATTTTCGAAAAAAGTTCAAAGCACAGTAAGTATATTCTTTTTTTTACATTTTTTTGATCAACATAATTTAAGTGTGCCGCACACGTTTCTAAATTCAAGTGTGCTGTGTGATTAAAAAAGAAAAACACATAACAAAATCCCAAAACTACAGATGTTGGTGTGGATGTGGAGAAAAGGGAACACTTCTGCACTGCTGGTGGGAATGCAAGCTAATACATCCCCTTTGGAAAGAAATATGGAGAATACTCAGGGATCTAAGTATTCGATCCTGCAATTCCTCTACTAGGAGTATACCCAAAAGACAAAAAAATCACTTTATAACAAAGATATTTGCATCAGATTGTTCATTGCAGTTCAATTCATAATAGCCAAATCATGGAAGAAGCCCAAGTGCCCATCGACCCATGAATGGATTAATAAATTGTTGCATATGTATACCATGAAATATTATTCAGTCTTTAAAAAGATGGAGACTTTACCTCTTTCATGTTTATATGGATGGAGCTGGAACATATCCTACTTAGTAAAGTATCTCAAGAATGGAGGAAAAAGTATCCAATGTATTCAGTACTATTATGAAACCAATTTACAGTCACTCACACTTTCATATGAAGAATAGATCACAACTATGGCCCAGGATGACCGAGGGAGGAGGAGGATATGGGAAGGGAGGGAGAGGTCAGATAGAGGGAGAGTGAATGGTGGGATCACACCTATAGTGCATATTATAAGGCTACATGTTGAATCTATTAAGTATAGAGTATAAATGTCTTAACACAATAATTAAGTAAATGAGGTGAGGGATATATTAACCAGTATGATGTAAGCATTCCAAATTGTATATGAAATCAGCACAATGTACCCCATAAATGCATTAATGTATACATAATCTACCTCTTTATGATTTAACAAAAAGAAAAAAAGAAAAAGCTCCTAACCTCAAGGACTTTA
>CAUYRH010156116.1:0-28068 GCA_963574655.1 Perodicticus potto | reverse complement strand
GTGGGTTCGAATCCAGCCCGGGCCCGCCAAACAACAATTACGGCTGCAACCAAAAAATGGCCAGGTGTTGTGGCAGGCACCTGTAGTCCCAGCTACTTGGGAGGCGGAGGCAGAAGACTCACTTGAGCCCAGGAATTGGAGGTTGCTGTGAGTTGTGATGCCACAACACTCTATCCAGGGTGACAGCTTGAGACTCTGTCTCAAAAAAAGAAAAAATGTAACTTCCATGTCTTCCTTTGGTCTGTAATGGGGATTACTAATTTTAGGAACTTCTCACATTCCTTGCACGAGCAATGTCTAGAAATCTTTGCTAGCCTGAACAAGCAGCATCCCCTCCATTTCCCCACCTTACAAGCAATCTTAAAACTATGCTTCAGAAGAGGAATTTTAAAAAATTATTGTTTAAGTTGAAATCAGCTGTTGGATGCTAAATCGCCCCCATCAGTCTTCCTACTCTCTCCTGGTGACTGAAGAAAGCAGGGGTTGGCCCCTTCCATCCTTCCACCCTCCCTAAAGTGGGTGCTCCCCTGGCTGGCTGGAGTCTGCCCCTGTCTTTCCCTGGGACACAGCACATGCTCCCCCTCATGTATCCGAGAACCTGCGCTCAGTTCTCCTCCCATCCAACCTAACCATGGCCTTTTGCTGTTCCCCATTCACAATCCCCAAACCTGCAGCTCGCAACCCTTCCACTGGCACAATAAACAAATAACCAAACCTACAGTCTTAGAAAAGGAAAAGGGAACATAACCTCTCTGCAATTATCCTTGACTTCTCTATTGGTTTTTCTCTTCTTTGTATCTTCTCACAGAAATCACAGGGAATAAGAAAGAAAGGAAAATGTCTCATTTTTCATGGAGTGACAAAAAAATGAGCTGACTAGTTCCTTCGGTTGCCAAGTTCGGCCAACAGGGGAGGCTGTTGCAGAAGCAGGGTGAGCCAAGTTAAAACCCTGGCTCCCTAATGTACAAGCTGGGTGGATTTGCCAAATTATTTCATGAAGCAATCCTTTCTTGCTCAATAAAATAGTATAGTAATAACTGTTGCACAGGGGTTTTGTGTAAACTCAAGATGATACAAAATATAAAGCACCTGGAGTGTTCGAGGCATTTAATTAATGATAACTGCTATCAATGCACATGCCGCACTTATGGCTCCCATCTATATGGTTACAGAAGGGATGTCGAGCAAGAGTGTACATTTCCCACACCCAGGAGAGCATGCTGAGCACTGCAAAGGAAAAATATTTTGACACGGTTCCATCACCAGGACTAATGCACTGGAAATTCCCTTGGTGCCCATAAGCCATTACACACCTTTCAATCAGAGTTTGTCTAAGCATGTGTTGAAGCAATTTATATTTTCAGCTCATAAAACCTCCTGGGATAACAAGTTCCACTGGTTAGTCATAGTCCATAAATCACCTCTTCACCAACACAACAGCCTACAGGAGAGGCAATGAGATTGGGGGGAAAGAAGCTCACACGTGGGTTGAATTTTCTTTTTCTACCTGTGAGGTCTGAGAAGGTGGCTTACATCTGGACTTCTCAGTCTCCTCCCTATAAACTTGGGAGAGTGAAAGCTAAGCCATATGTCAATCTCAGAGTCTTTGACTCAATGTTTGCCTTCTTAGGTTGCTTTCCCAAACACATCCACAGGGCTTGCCTGCTCACTTCATTAGTCTTTGTTCAAACTCACCTATAAGAAATTTTCCATGCCTATACCATAA
The DNA here is from genome assembly GCA_963574655.1 of Perodicticus potto. Classification (NCBI taxonomy): domain Eukaryota; kingdom Metazoa; phylum Chordata; class Mammalia; order Primates; family Lorisidae; genus Perodicticus; species Perodicticus potto. The sequence continues at coordinate 26,342 of CAUYRH010156116.1, read as the reverse complement.
ATACCTTTCAAAAAAGAAACTGAACAAAATATAAGAAATGTTTTTCTCAGACATTAGACAATAAGCAGAAAAAAACTATTATTTTCCATGCAGTAGTGAAACAAATAAGACAAGCTTTATTAATGAATTGGCTTTCCATTGGGAGTTAATTTCTAGACCTCAGCATAGGAAGAAGACCAAACAGAGGCTGGTCTGTCGGTCTCTGGCTGGTCTCTCCTTACTCCTAGGTAAGGAGAGGTGGACTGGAGTTTGTTGGGGGAAAAGGCTCAAGCAGAAAAAAATCCTTCAAAACTCTGTATAAGGCTCCTCTCCCTGTCATTAGGTATATGCTATTTTGTGTATGGTGTGCATAGGGTAAAACTCTACATCACTATGCAAAGAACAGCCGCAGGGTGCTGCAAATGAAACAATTTCCTCTGCTTCCACATAACTGGGAGACATTTGAATACCTGCTAGCAAGAGTGAAGAGAACTCAGTAAGAATCGAGGGCATTCAGCAGGAACCAAACATTCACCAGCTGCAGAATATATATTATTCAAATGCACATGGAAAGCACTGTTAGACCATACGCTGAGCCATAAAAAGTCTTAATAAATTTTAAAGAACTGCAATGACATGGGTATATTCTCTGACCATAATGAAGTAAAATAAATCAGTGAAACAAACAAACAAAAGACATCTGAAAAAGCCCTAAATATTTACAAAATAAACAACATACATATAAATAATCCATAGGTCAGGGAAGATATCACAAAGGAAGTTTTAATTTATTTTAAACAAAATGAAGCAGAAACAATACATAACAAAAGTTGGATGAAACACAATCAGTACTTACAGGGAAAGGTGTAGCCATAAATGCTTAACTGTTTTTAAAAGAATGACCTAAAATCAATTATATTACACTTTACATAGAAATTAAAGAAACTAGAAAAAGAAAGGCAAGTGAAACACAAGAAGTAAATAGAAAACAAAAAAAATAAGAACAGAAATTAATGAAATAGAATATGATCAAATGATAGAAACTTTAAATAAAGATAATATAACAATAGAAATGTTAAATAAAGATAATAAAAACCAACTCTGGTTCTTTGAAAAGATTGTTTGGAAAAACTGACAGTAAACCTCTAGCTATATGGATTAAAAAAAAAAAAAAGTTCACAGATGAACAGGATGTCTTCCAATAAAGTGAATACAGGATGTCACTACAGATCCTAAAAACATTTAAAGTATAGTAAAGAAATATTATGTACAATTTTATGCCAATAAATTTAACTCAGATGAAATAAATGAATCCCTTTAAAGACAACAAATTATTGAAACTGGAACAAAAAGAAAATTTGAATAACCTTATGTCTATGTAAGAAATTGGATTTTAAATTTAAAACCTTGTCACAAAAAAATCTGCAGACCAAGATGACAGTTGAGGAAGAAATAAAACCAAACCCATATCAACTCTTGAAAATTGAAGAGAGGAAATATATTTCTACCCATTTTATAAGGAAAGTATTATTCCTATAGAACATCAAAGACATTACAAGGGAAGAAAATGATAGACAGATAGCTCTATGAACATAGGCACAAAAATCTTTAAGAAAATATTAGCAAATTAGCAAATTCAGCAATGTTACAGAAAATAATAAAAATAATTTTTTAAAAGCAAGGTTTGTCCCAGGAATGCAAATAAAGAAATAAAGAAATGTAATTTTCTTGAAATAAAGAAAGGTAATTCATCATATTAATATAAAAAACTCACATAATTATTTGATAGAACTAGAAAAAAAATTGGCAGAATTCAATCTCTATGTCTCAAAATATAAGAAATAAAAGGAAACATTCACAACCTGATAAAGGAAATCTATAAAATCTCACAGCTAACACCACACTTAATGATGGAAGATGGAATTATTTTCTATAAGATTGAGATAAGGGAGCCTATCCACTTTCATCATTTTTCCTTAATAATCTATTGGAGGTGATACTCAATGCAATAGGGTAATTAAAATAAATATAGACTGAAAAGGAAGGAAAGGATGCAAAGATAGTCTTGTCAGTAAACAATGCCAGAACAATTGAATACCTGCACAATAACAATAATTACCTTGAATCTTACATCATACTACATATGTAAATGATTTGAAATGCACCAAAGATCCAAACTTAAACACGGTAACTATAAAACTTCTAGAAGATAAAAAAAATTTTTTCATTGCTTGTGGGTAGGCAGAAGTTTCATAGGTTAAAACACAAAAACTATCATCCATAAAGAAGGAAAAATAGGAGAAATTAAATTTCAGCACAATTTAAAACTTTTCCTCTTCAAAAGTCACTATTATGCTATGTCTAGTAAGGGTCTAGAATTCAGAATGTTTAAACACCTTATATAACTCAATGTTAAGGAGGCAAGTAATTCAATTAAAAATGGGCAAGTTATAGGGTGGCGCCTGTGGCCCAAAGGAGTAGGGCACTGGCCCTATATGCTGGAGGTGGCGGGTTCAAACCCAGCCCCAGCCAAAAAAATGGGTAAGTTATAAAAAGATGCTTCACAAGAAAAGATACATGAATACCCAATAAGCACATTTAAAATATTTGATATCACTAGTTGTCAAGAAAATGAAATTTAAAATCACAGTGAGATTCCACTACAATGATGGTAAAAGGAAAAAACTTAAGAAGATAGTACAGTCTTGGTGACAGTGGGCAACAACTAGAATTCTTGAAAATCTCTGAATGACAGTGTTTAAATGATATGATCACCTTGGCAATGTTTGGCAGCTTTTTAAAAATGTCATCATGGGCGGCGCCTGTGGCTCAGTGAGTAGGGCGCTGGCCCCATATACTGAGGGTGGCGGGTTCAAACCCGGCCCCGGCCAAACAGCAACAAAAAAGTAGCTGGGCGTTGTGGCAGGTGCCTGTAGTCCCAGTTACTCGGGAGGCTGAGACCAGAGAATTGCCTAAGCCCAGGAGCTGGAGTTTGCTGTGAGCTGTGAAGCCATGGCACTCTACCAAGGGCGACAAAATTAGACTCTGTCTCTAAAAAAAAAAGTCATCACATATCTTACTTGTGGTATATCCAGACAACAGAATACTACTACTAAACAGCAAAAAGTATTGAACATTTGATAAACACATACTGACAAATCTCAAAACTATACTGAGCAAAAGAAGTCAGATGCAAAAAGTACAGACTTCATGATTTCATTTATACAAAACTGCAAGAAAAATATATCCTACATATAATGACAGAAAAAAAAAACCAGATCAATGGTCGCCTGGAATCAGGTGTGGGGCTGTGAGAGAGTGATTAGTAAAGGACAGAATTAAACTTTTTAAAAATTCTACAAAAATGTTCTGTATGCCGTGTATCTGTTCTGGCTGCTAAAAGTTGAGCATCCCTACTCCCAAAATCCAAAACCCAAATGCTCTAAAATCTAAAATTTTTTTAATACTAACATGACACTCAAAGGAAACACTCATTGGAGCAATTTGGTTTTCATATTTTCAGATCTGGAATGTTCAACCACTAACTATAAAGCAAATATTCCAATTTTGGAAAAAAATCTGAAATCCAAAATAATTCTGGTATCAAGCATTTGAAATAAAGGATAGTCAACTTGTATAACAAAATGCCATAAACTGGATGGATGGCTTTAAACAACAGACATTCATTTCTAACAATTCTGGAGTCTGGAAAGTCCAAAAGTGAGATGTTAGAAGATTTGGTTCCTGGTGAGGGCTCTCTTCCTTGTTTGTAGACAGCCACCTTCTTGCTGTCTCTTCACATGGTAGAGAGAGAAAGAGCTCTAGTCTCCCTTCTTCGTCTCATAAGGACATTCATCCCATCATAAGTATCATATCTTCATGACCTCATCTAAATTTAATTACTCCCAAAGGCCCCACTTCCAAATATGTAATACCATCACATTGGGGAATAGGGCTTTTTTTTTTTTAATTTTGTGATACTTATTTTTTTATTGAGTCAAATACACATATATCATGAATATATTTATGCATATGTGGTGTACAATGTGTTGATTTTTTTTTATACAATCGGACGTGGTTACATCAAACCAATCAACATAGCTTTCGCCTCATTTGAATGATTGTTGTGTTAAGACATTTATGTTCTACACTTGACAGATTTGACTTGTACCCTTGCAATATGCTCCATAGGTGTGGTCCCACCTTTTACCCTGCCTCTGTCAAGCCTCCCCCACCCCCCTTCCCACTCCATTTCTCTCCTTCATCCTGGGCTATAATTGTTTTCTATCTTTCTTAACAAGGTGTGAGTAAATATAAGTAGGTTTCATAGAAGCACTGAGTACATTGGATACTTTTTCCTCCATTCTTGAGATACTTTACTCAGCAGAATATGCTCAAGCTCCCTCCATGTAAACATAAAAGAGGTAAAGGCTCCATCTTTTTTTTAAGGCTGCATAGTATTCTGTAGCATACATATACCACAATTTATTAATCCATTCATGGATCAATGGGCACTTGGGCTTCTTCCACGACTTGGCTACTACGAATTAAGCTACAATGAATAATCTGGTGAAAATATCATTTTTGCAAAGTGATTTTTGGTCTTTTGGATATACTCCTAGTAGAGGAGGGCTTTAACACATGAATTTTGGAAGTACATGAATATTCAGTCTATGTAACATGGTGATTACCTTGGTGTATACATCTGTCAAAACTCATTGAACTGAACAGTTGAAATAGGCTCATATAACTTTTAACTTTCCTTTTTTTGCAGTTTTGGGCTCGGGCTGGGTTTGAACCCACCAACTCCAGTATATGGGCCGGTGTCCTACTCCTTTGAGCCACAGGCACTGTCTGGTTCATATAACTTTATGTAGATATCTCAATAAAGTTGCTTTTGAAGATAAATAAGTGCATGACAAAAATAAATATTAGAGTAAGATTGCATGCAAAAAAATTCACTTATGAGAGAAGTCTTCCTTGACCACCCTATGTAAAATAGCCCCCAACCTTCATCACTCTCTTGCCTTTTGCTCTGCTTTATCAATCTGAAGGATATATTTTTCCCCCATCTTTGCCCCCATTCCACCCCCACTTTATACCTGATGGCATCAAGATTCAGTGTTCATGGTGTAACAGCAACATAAAAGTGACCTCTTGGGCCCTGAGGTACATTCACCAATGATCCAGAAATATTCCATTGTATCTTTTGCTAGCATTTTTACTTTTACTATCATGGACAAAATAAGAATAATTTTGTGTCTCTACAGTAGGTAGAACTTGTTTTAGCTTTATGATTAAATAATGAAGATGATGTTAAACTAAATCAAGGGGAATAAGAAGGGATTACTATTTCATCTTTGGGAGATGGGACAGAAATAAACCACCAACCAACCAACAAGGGATTTGGAGACAGTTATGAAGGTTAAATGCCTGAATCAGAAAGATTAATTATTATTCTTGTTGCAGGTTTGTAAAGCTATAAAACATAAATTCTTAGCCTTCTAAATTATGCCTACAGCAGGAACTGCTTTCAGAATGGCATCCGTCTTGTCAGTGGTATAAGTCACAAAGGAATTTTCTTTCTATAATTGGGCAATCCCATGACTTTTCTCATTAGTTAATATAAATAGCTCTTGGGCACTTCAAATCTCAGTTCTCTTTCAGTCTCAAAACACTTTCTCTATTCAGTAACTTGAAGATCTAGTCCTGTGTCATAATGTTGTAATACAAAAAATTTCTTCACTTGATATGTAAATAATATTTCTCCCTCTTTCCCAAGCACAGGACCTTAGTGGCAGTAAGTCTACAGATAAGAGGTGCATTTTACCTTTTTGCTTCCCTAAACTTCCACTTTCCCTGTCTCTAATCTCTCCAGGGCTGAACAAAAGCAGGAAGAAGAGGTAAGAAGAGCAGGAAATTACACGGCTAATGATGACTTATGACATGATAGCTCACATCATACTCCCTGAAAGCATACTCCCAGAAGATGATTAACCTGGTAGTTTATCTTATGTCCCGCCCTTGGATTCTACCACATTGCCCTCATACCATTTGTTGCCTACATCCACAGGAATTACCCACACTTTCTCATACCAAGGAAACTGAGGATGTAGTTTTTGTCTAAACCAATCCTTCAAACTACTATTAAAGTCATCCAATTCTTTAGGTGTTTATAGGCAGAAAAATCTTTTCCCCAAATCTCCATTGATTTCCAATTTGTTTATATCTTTGAAGATTTAGGTCATCTAACAGTTTTAGATTATCTACTTTAAAATTTCTGCATGGGAGGCTCAATATGGAATAAGACACCTATGGCCTTCATGCCTCAGCTGAAATTGAGACAAAAGTCTCAGTTAATTCCATAATATACCATATCCATGGAAGACCCATGAGAAAATAAAACTGAATATTTATTCAACTGTCTGAGAAGTAAAGAAGAGTTATTAGCTTTTTAAGCTTAAAAGATTTTCTTTTTGGTTTAATATGGGCAAATTTTATGAAATAAACAACGTTCTAAACATCTGTTCATCAAAAATAAGCTTACCTAAGCTAAAACTTAAAAAATCAGATTTAAAAATAATCTAAGTGTATTTAACATGCAAAAGGTTAATGCTTGTAATATCTTTTTACTTCTTGATTTTAAAATGGATGCATGGCTGTTATACAAAACATGGAAAAAGTACAGGAAAATATTATGATAGGTATAATTTCACAAAGAGGAAAGAGAAGGAAATATCACATTTCCTAAATTTTCTAAATCAAACTGACTCTGATTGCAAATTCTCCCTAACCTAGGGGCATACATAATCCAAAAGACATCATATTAGGAGCCCCTCTCCCTCCGTTATGTTGTACAACTGTTTCAGGGATTATGTTCTTAAGAAAATAGTAGCAAACTCTGGCTTTTAATTCATGGTGGCTTCCTTTGTCCTCTTGCTCTTTGTGCTCTAAATATGCCCCTGTGGGGCACTAACCCTTTTCCACCATCTGTCTGGCACTGCTACTTTGAATGAATCATACAGACACCCTCTCACAACTGTCCTCTCCACATACTATGGCTAAGTCAAGGGAATCTGCACTGGGGTTGCCAAAATAAAGACACTTAGGATTCTGTTGGCTCAACTTTTTGTTCCACCATTACCCCTATAAGGTCTTACAACTTGTGGAAACACTCCTAAGGAGAACCTAATCTCTACCAAGCCAAGAAACCTGTTCCCCTCCTCAGCATCTAAGAAAGCTCTTTCAGAAATAGACCACTCTCCAACTGCACCCACTATACCAACCCTGTCTTCCTGGGCAGTATAGCCTAATCTCTTCTACAGGTCAAGATTGCATGAAGAGAAGTCTGTCCACTCTCTCCCAGAGGTAAACCAGAAGCCCCAATCTCAAGGACACAAAGTCCTACTGAGAAGTGAAAGGAAAAAATTTTTTCTGTCTCATAATAAAACTATCTCCAAGAAAACATGACCTAGCTAATTTTTTAATACATTCGTTTGCCTCATTAATTTTTCAAAAATTTGCCTTGTTACCAGAATAAGGAAATTAAAATAAGACCCAATCACATCCCCAGAAGATTAATGAATTAATATATTTATTATACATAGAGCTAAAATGAATTGGTAAAATATAATTTTTTAAATACACATAATATGCTTTCACACAAATAGGTAAAATCTGTGGCAGTTAATTCACAAAAAGGGGCAGGGAGACAAAAACTGATAAAACAAACAACTTTGCTCTCTTTTAAAGTAAAAAACAAATGCAAATTCAGACAATAGTGCAGTTCTAATGTTCACCTACTAAGTTAGTGATAGACAAAAAATCCTAAAGAGAGAATTTCATTTCTAGGAAGGTAGAGGAAATATTCTTTTCCCTATTGTCACTGCTAAACACAGCTGAGAATTCTGGATACGAAACACAAACATAAAAAGTCACTGAAAAGTGAAGAGAAGGCAGATGGGCTGGAGACCTTGGATCCCAAGAATTAACACTGCATTGAGTTCCCTGCGTTTTCTTTTTGCCACATACATTTCAGACATCATACCAGAAAAGCTAGTAATTTGGAAATGCCAGTGTTCACAGACAAGAAAACACAACAAAAACAAGAAATGTCTATTCTTTCTAGCCAAAGGGCTAGAATATAGTCAGCCCAGCAAAACAGAAAACTTTTAGACACTAGGTGCTCTATTCCAGCCAAACACCACAGGAGGAAAAAAATAAAACTTTAGTGTTATCTCACTCTGCCAACAAAGGCCAAATGCAGAACCTAGACTTCTATGCTCACTGCAACACAACAAGATGTCTCAATCACCCTATTGAGATGTCAGCGATGGACTTGCTCGGCTGTTTCTATCCTTTCCTGAATCCTTTGGTGTCACTAGAGATCACTTACACCTGATGATAATGAAATACTTCTTCTCCTCACTAGGGCAGAATCAGCAAAAGCCTAGTGAGAGTTATAACTTGCATCACTACTCAGCAGTAAAAAGGCCAACACAACCCACTCCCTGGTCTCAGTGGAGTTTATAAGAAAAACAGAAGAGATGTCCCCCTTCTTCCCACCAATAGTGGCATCAATGAAGTCCTAGTAAGGAGCCTGAATTCCCAGTTCCACCCTCTCCTAGCAAGGAGTTCCTTTATTCTCACTCGCAGCATAGAAAGAGGCTAAGTGAATTGGTAAACTTCCACCTTCCCCAACCAGTAATGAGATAGTGTCTTCCCTCTTTTGCCTGTTAGAGTAATGTCAGAGAAAATATGCTAAAACAAAATAAAACAAAACCAAGAGTCTTATAAAACAATACCCCAAATGTCCGAAGTTCAACAACAAAAAATCACTCACCAGCATGAACCATGAGGGTCTCAAGCTAAATTAAAAAAAAAAAAAAATCAATCAAAAGATCCAAATACTAACATAGCACAGATGTTAAAATTCTCTGATAAGAATTTTAAAGTTCTGGTTCAGTGAGTAGGGTGTTGGCCACATACACCAGGGCTGATGGGATTGAGCCCGGCCCGGACCTGCTAAACAACAATAACAGCTGCAACCAAAAATAGCCAGACATTGTGGCAGGCGCCTCTAGTCCCAGCTACTGGGGAGACTGAGGCAAGAGAATCACTTAAGCCTAAGAGTTTGAAGTTGCTATGAGCTATGACACCAAGGCACTCTACCGAGGGTGACATAGTGACACTCTGTCTCCAAAACAAAAAAAAATGGATTTTAAAGTTCTCACCATAAAAATGCTTCAACATTTTAGAACTAAAAAGTACAATAATCAAAACAATGTTTTATGTGTAGGTTCTTAATAATCAAAATTTTAAAACTCACTGAATGGCTTTGATAGCGGACTGGAGACGATAGAGGAAAGAAGCAGTAAATATGCATATAGAAGAAGAGAAATTACCTAACTTGAAAAATTAGGAGAAACTAGACTGAAAAATAATGGACAAAGCAACAGGAATACATGGTAATATAACAAAAGAGCCAACATTCATGTCAGAATGAGAAGAGAGAAGAAGGCTGAAAACATATTCAAAAAATAATGGCTGAGGGTGGGGATGGGGGGAAAAATAATGGCTAAAAATTTCCCAATTTGACAAACAAAAAAAAAAAATCAAAACCAAACACTTAAACCTACAGATTCAAGAATCTATACAAACCCAAAGAAATCCATGGCAAGGAAGATCATAGTCAAATTTATGAAAAGTGAAAACAGAAATATCAAGACATTACCTGTAGCAGGGAAACAATTAGCATGACAGTGTATTTCTCATCTGAAATCATGGAGGTCAGATTTTTCACATGTTAAAAGAAAACAGTTGTCAGTTAGAATTCTATATCCACAAAAATACCCTTCAACAATGAAGGAAAACCAAGACGCTCACAGAAAAAGAAAAATTAAGAAATTGCATTGCAAGTAGACCAATCCTAAAAATATGACTAAAGAAATGTTTCTCTAAATCTAGAAAATAATAAAGGAAGGAATCTCAGAACTTTAAGAATTAAGGACAAATGAACACAGAGCAAAAATATGACTGGATACAATAGACTTCCCTCTCCTCTTGAATTTTCTAAATTACGTTTGACAGTTGAAGCAAAACTTATAACATTATCTAATATAGTTCTATGTAAAGGAAACATTTGAAGCAATTATTTTACAGATGGGAGAAGTCAAAGGGATAGAAAGGGAAGTTGCATATACCAAACAAGAGAAATGCAAAGTATGTGAAGCAAAATTAAAACAACTGAAAGGCAGAATACACAAACTCACAATGATAGTTACAGATTTTAACACTCCTTTTTCGATAATTGATAGCACAAATAAACGTAAAATCAGCCAGGATCAAGAAAAATTCAACACCACCAATAATCAGCAAGATCTCAACATTCACAGAGCATTCACCCAATAACAATAGAACATATATTCTTTTCAAGTACCTATGGGGCATATATGAAGATAGACCACAATCTGGGCCTCAACAAACCTCAAATAAACCTCAACATATTTAAAAGAATTAAAATCGTATAGAGTATGTTGTTTGACTGCAATAAAATCAAATTAGAAATCAATAACAACAAAAGAGTCTCCAAACACTGACAACTAAACAACACACTTCTAAATAATCCACAATTCAAAGAAGAATTTTCAAGTAAAACTTTTTAAAATGCACTGAATTCAATACAAATAAAAATACAATCAAAATTTGTGGAATGGAGCTAAAGCAGTGTTGAGAGGAAAATTTATGGCACTAAATGCACACAGTATCTAAAAATAAAAGTCTCAAATGAATAATTTAAGCATATGCCTAAATTGGTAAAAGATCAAACTAAATACAAAGCAAGTAAAAGGAAGGGAATTTTTAAAAATACATAAATCCATGAAATTGAAAACAAAAAAGAAGCAGAGAAAACCAATAAAGAGCTAATTTCTGAAAAGATTAATAAAAATTGCAAACCTCCAGCAACACTAACAATGGAAAAAAATACACAAATTACTAAGATCAGGAATAAAGCACAGGATATCACTATAGACACTAAAAAGGTAATGAAGTAGCAATGAACAACTTTACACACCCAAATTGGACAACTTAGATGAAATGGACCAATTATTCAACAAGTGCAAATTATCCGAACTCACGCAATACAAAATAGGGCATCTGAACACCACTAGTAAAGAAATGGAATTCACAAAAATCTCCCCCCAAAAAAATCTCCCCTCATACTTAAGGGATTTAAACATTTAAAGAAGAATTAATACAAACTGTATAAATTCTATTCCAGAACAGAAGAAGGAATATTTCTCAACTTACTCTATGAGACCAGAATTACCCTGAATTCCAAAACCAGATAAAGAAGGCCAGGCATGATAGCTCATACCTGTAATCCTAGCACTCTGGTAGGATGATGAAGGAGAATCCCTTGAGTTCAGGAGTTCAATACCAGCATCTCTACTGAAAATAGAAAAATCAGCTATGGATTACAGTGGGTGCCTGTAGTCCCTTGGGAGGCTGAGGCAGGAGGATCATTTGAACCCTAGAGCTTGAGGTTGCCGTGAGCAAGGCTGACACCATGACACTCTAGCCTGAGCAGCAGAGTGAGACTCTGTCTCAAAAAAAATAGAAACAAACAACCCCCCTCCAGAAAAGACAGTACAAAGAAAGAAAACAAAGCTACAGGTCAATATTCTTCATTAATATGGATGCAAAAATTCTTCACAGAATACTAGCAAAGAGAATTCAGTAATATGTAAAGTAATTGTACATCATGACCAAGTAGAGTTTATTCCAGGAATGCAACAGTGGTTCACTCTCTGAAAATCCACCGTATTACAGACTAAAGAAGAAAAATCACATGATAACAATTGATGCAGAAAAACATTTCACAGAATTCAACACTTATTCATAACTTTAAGAAATATTTCAGAAAATTAGAAAAAGATAGATCCTGTCTATATCTATAGAGATTATCTTCAACTTGATAATGAAACCTACAAAAAGAAAACCTATAGCTGACAGCATAGTTAATGCTGAAACACTAAATACTTTTTCTCTAAGACACTACTGCTATTCAACATATTATTAGAAATTTTAGCCAGCACAAGAGGAACAAAAAAGGAAATAAAGGCATACAAATCAAAATAAAATAATTGTACCTCTGTGCAAATGATATAACTGATGAGTGTCTATGTAGAAACTAATAAGAAATCTACACACACACACACACATCCCACAAAACCCTGGAACTAATAACTGAGTTTGATGAAGTCACAAGATAAACCTACAAAAATCATTTCTATGTTTAATACTACCAATGAGCATATAGACAGTAAAATTTAAAAATGCAATAACATTTATGCATATCATCATTCAGAAAAATGAAACACTTAGATTTAGATCTTTCAAAACATGTACAGAACTTATTATTCTGAAGACTACAAAACACTGATAAAAAAGTCAAAGATCTAAATAAATGCACAGCATGCTCTTTTCATGAATTGGAAGGCTCAATATAGTAAAGATGTCAATTCTTCTTAAATTGATATACAAGTTTGATGTAATTCCTATAAATATTTGATATATAAAGGCAAGATCATTCTAAAATGTATATGGAAAGAGAAAGAGCTAGAATAACTAGAACAATTTTAGAAAAGAATAAAGTAGTAGGAATTGAACTACCTAACTTCAATAAATCATTTCGGTGTGTAGCTACAGGAATCCAGACCATATGGTATTGATGGAGGTACAGACACACAGATCAATGTAATGGAATAGAGAGCCCAGAAATAGCTCCACATAAGTACAGTTTTGACAATAGCAAAAGCTATTCAAAGGAGAAAAGAAAGTCTCTTTAAAAAAAATGGTTCTAGGCTACTTGCAATAGCAAAGATATGGGATCAACCTAAATATCCATTAATGGATGAATGTGTAAGGAAAATGTAGTATATTTACAGAATGGAATATAAAAGGCCATAAAAAGAATTATGTCATATGCAGCAACATGAATGGAACTAGATGTCATTATCTTAAGTGAAATAGGCCAGGCACAGAAAGACAAATATCACATATACATACATAATCATATGTAGGAGCTAAAAATGAGTTGATCTCATGAAGATAGGGAGTGAAATGTTAGTTACTAGAGGCTGAGAAGAACATGGTGTTGTGAGCAGAGAGGAATGAAGAAAGATTGGTGAATGGGTTAGTTGGTTAATGTGTACTAACATACAGTTAGGTAGAAGGAATAAGTTCAAAATGTCCAATACAGGGTAGGGTGACTGGAGTTAACAACAATGTATTGTATATACTATTTCAAAATAGCTAGAATTGAGGACTTGAAATATCAACACATTGAAATAATAAATAATAAATACTCCAGGTAATGGACACCCCCAAATACCCTGGCTTGATCATTACACATTCTTTGCATGTAACAAAATATACCACATAAACACATAAAAATGTCATAGATCAATAAAAAGTATTTTTAAATGGAGCAGGAACAATTGGATATCCATAAACAAAACAACTAATAAATAAACCTCAACCTAGGTCTTCTACCTTATAGAAAAATTAACTCGAAATTGGCCATAGAATTAAATGTAAAACATAAAAACTAGGAAACAGGAGAAAAACTTTAAGACTTGCGGGTTGGTGAAGAGTTCTCAGCTATGATACCGAAACCCACGACCCATAATGGGAAAAAAAATCAATACACTGGACATCATCAAAATTAAAAGCTTTTGCTTTGTGAAAAGATCCTGGTAAGACAATGAAAGGACAAGCTACAGACAGGTAGGAAATATTGACAAAAACTCCTATCTAGAACATGCAAAGAACTCTCCAAACTAAATATTTTCTTTTAGTGGTTTTTTGTTTGTTTGTTTGTTTCAGGTTAATTTGAGGGTACAAAAAATTAGTTTACAATGTTTGCATTTCATAGGTAGAGTCCCTTTAATAATTGTGTCCCGCCCCTAAGAAGTATGCCATATACCCTAACATTGTACTCATTAAGTGGGAGGACACCCATTCCCTTTCCTCCTTCCCTCCCCTGTTCCCTCATTTCCTGCACACACACACCCCCCAAATGACTTGAATTTTTCTTTCATGTGGGCATCTATTAGATTGTCTACTGGCTTCACATTAGTATTGAGTACACTGGATTCTTGTGCCTCCATTCTTGTGATACTTTACTGAGAAAAATGTGTTTCAGCTCTATCCAGGTTAATACAAAAAATGTAAAGTCTCTATCTTTTTTAATCAACCTAAACATTTTTTAAAAAATCAATCCAGTTTGAAAATGGGCAAAGGACACAAAGAAACACTACACAGATGAGAACAAACAGATGGCAAACTGTTATATAGATGAGTCGAAGACGTCCTGTGTGTATTGGCCCCGGGTTGTTTGTTTCTTCACTACAGGCTGAGACCCATTAGTCAAAACCTGCCCTCACCAAATTTGTATACATCTAGTTGTTTTAAACATAGCCCAAACAAACAGATCTTAGCCATTTAGAGAGTTGTCTGCTTTACATACCCCGCAAAATCTCACGCCTATATGCTGGCCATGGATAAGCCAGAACTTTGTGGTTAAGAGACTCCAAACTACTGGGGCCCTTCAAAGTCCTATGATTTCTGTTGCTGAATGACAAACTCACCTAGACACCTAAGTCCCCTCTGCCATCCCACTTTCCCCCCCAACCCTGAGTGGGAATCTTTGCACCACATCGTATCCTCTGGACAGATACTTACCGTGAGGGACTTGCCCTCTCCTGCAGCCTAATCCAGCTGACACCTGAGAAAGCTTGGTGTGTGCTACTTCCACTCCTGATCGCGTTCTTTCCCTTCATCAGCCACAAACCCCTCAAACCTCCAATACAGATGCACATGAGACGATGTTCTCCATCACTCACCATGTAGAAAAATGCACATTAAGAGCACGATAAGATATCACTATACACCTATTGGTACAGCTAAAATTTTTAAAAATTGACAATACCAAATGCTAGTGAGAAAGTGCAAAAATGAGTTATCTAATGTATTGCTGGTGGGCATGTAAAACACACAGCCACTCTGGAAAATAACTTGTAGTTTCTTAGAAAACTAAACACACGCCACACAACCCAGCATTTGCACGCCTGGGCATTTATAGAGTCTGACAATTAAGTCTGTGAACTTGTCACCATGCACTTATGTTGGCAGCAGTGTATAAACAACTGCATCTCAGTGAGGTTTTACTTTGATCAGTGTCTCACAAGCTGTGTTCATGTTGACACACTGACAGTGTATTGCTGAGTGGTCTTCATTACCATTGCGTGGTCTTGTGTGCTATCATGAGAACGGCAGGGCGTGAATTAGAGCACTGAACAAACATTAACTTTCTTGTTAAACTTGGTAATCCTGGACGTGAAATCAGGGACATGTTAATCCAAGTTTATAGGGATAATGCCATGAAGAAAACAGTAGTATACAAATGGATTAAACCAGTGATTTTCAACCAGTGTGCCTTGGATCCACCTATGAGAGGATCTTAGGTGTGCCACGAAAATTTTTAAAGATCATTAATTAAATTATTTTAAAAAGATGTTCAAAGCACAGTGAGTATATCTTTTTACTCATTTTGTTGTTTTTTTTGTTGTTCAACATAATTTAAGTGTGACTCTGAAGTTTAACTACAGGTTCAATTGCACTGTGAGATTTTTTAACAGATTGAAAAACCACTGGCTTAAACATTTTTCTGAGGGGAGAGAAAGCATCACTTATGAAGAGAGGTATGGGCAGCCAGTAATGAGAAGAACTGATGGAAAAGTTGCAAAAGTTCATCAAATTGCACATCAAAATTATCAGCCAACTGTGAGAAGCATAGCAGACCAAATAAACATCAATAGAGAAACAGACAGAAAAATCTTAACTGAAAATCTTGCTATAAGAAAGGTGTGTGGTCTCAAAGGAGCTCATTGATGAACAAAAGCAAAGGAGACTCAAAGTTTGCCAAGAACTTTTGGAAAAGCAAGACAACGTTTTAGACTACGTTATTATTGGTGAAGAAACCTAGGTGCACTAATATGACCCTGAAACAAAATGCACAATGGAAGTCAGCCAATTCTCCACTACCAAAAATTTCCATCAGTCTAAACTGAGAGTCAAAATGATATTACTAAACTTTTTTGATACCAAGAAGATTGATTGTTCATCATGGATTTGTACCAACTGGAAAAATAGTTAACCGAGTTTACTACTTGGAAATGCTGAAAAGGCTGCATGAATCAATTAAAAAAAAACAACCTGAACTTGTCACCAACAACTCCTGGCTCTGGCATCACAACAACACATCAGCTCACACAGCACCATCTTTGAGGAAGCTTTTAGCTACTAAACAAATAACTATATTGGAATACTCTCCCAACTCACCTGATCTGGTCTCCAATGACTTTTTTCTTTACCCAATGATAAAGAAAATATTGAAAGGAAGACATTCTGATGACATTCAGGACATCAAGGGTAATATGACAGCTCTTATGACCATCCCAGAAAAAGGGATTGTTCCAACAATTTTGTTCCAAAATTGCTTTCAAGAGTGAGCTAGGCACTGGCACTGGTGCACAGCTTCCCATGGGGAGTACTTTGAAGGTGACTATGGTGATATTCAACAGCAAGGTATGTATCACTTTTTCTAGGATGAGGTTGTGAACTTAATTGTCATACTTCATATCCCAGAGAAATAGAGGCATATGTCCACACAAAATTCAGTACAGTAAGGCTGTCCATACCAGTCTTATTGGTAATAGCCCCAAACTGGAAATAACAGAAGTATCCTTCAAAAAGTGAGTGGCTAAACAAACAGCAGTGCAACCATATCATGGAATACTACTCAGCAATGAAAAGGAAGAAATTATTGATAAATGCAACAACTTGGGTGGATCTAGAAGGCATTAGAAATGAAAGCAGAAGAACAATAAAAGTCAATCTCAAAAAGGCAAACATTGCGTGATTACATTTAAATAACATGTTCAAAATGACAAAATCATGGAAATTGAAAATGGATTAGTTATTGCCAGGAGTAAGGATGGCAGAGATGAAAGGGATGGGTAGAATATTAAATGGGTAGCACCAGGATGATCCTTGTGGTGATGAAATAGTCCATTATCTTGACTGTTGTCATAATGACACAAACCTCTACAGGACATAGAACTAAACAGATATGGTACCAATGTCAAATTCATGGTTTTCATACTAGTACTATTATGACATAAGATATGAAGAGGGTTCATTTTAACCTGCTTGGAAGAATTTCTCCTAAACAACTCTACTTAGCCAATTCAGCATTCCCTGAGTAAAGCAGGCCGACTGACGCCCACTGAGTCATTATTGCTCACTGCTGGGAGCTACTCCCCTGTGCTCTGAGCTCCAGTGCTCCTGCCAGCTGAGTTGTCTGCTCACTAAGAGTGAGTTGTATTTGTTCTCAAGCCTGTTAAGGCCTCTTGAGCTGTTTTTCTAATTATGTAATTAAAACAAACATTCTAAAGACTAATTAAATAGGATGGGATAAACAAGAGAGTTGCTGTTTCAATGAAAACTAAATTAAAGGGTTTGGAAAGGCTCAAAAAAAAAGCAAATCACTCATGCAAAATTTATCGATGTCAAGTTAGGTGTGGGTGAGCCAATAGTGAAAGATTTGGAGGAGGTAAGAAATTTAAAACTTCAAAAGGATGCTGTGTTCACATGATTTCACAAAGAGCTCTAAGTTCTTGCTCCCTTTTACAGAATCCTCAACTGGAAATTTCAGATAATACATGGTAAGTAATGTGTGTGCAGAAAAGGAAACACAAAGCTCCAAACAGAGGATGCCTACACAAAGGCCTTGGCCCGGCTCAGCGCCTGTGGCTCAACAGGCTAAGGCACCAGCCATGTACACCTGAGCTGGCAGGTTCGAATCCAGCGTGGGCCCGCCAAACAACAATGACGGCTGCAACCAAAAAAAAAAAAAAATGGCCAGGCGTTGTGGTGGATGCCTGTAGTCCCAGCTACTTGGGAGGCGGAGGCAAGAGACTCTCTTGAACCCAGGAATTGGAGGTTGCTGTGAGCTGTGATGCCACAGCACTCTATCCAGGGTGACAGCTTGAGGCTCTGTCTCAAAAAAAAATACAAAGGCCTTGGCCCTATACAAAAAGATTAGCAATGTGGTAGATTTATATACAGACATAGGTAAAACAAAATGCTTACGATAAGTTCATATAATCCTTGATCCCCATTTTAACTTTCAATTACTTGTCACTTACAATTACTTCTAATAAGGTTTTTCCTGTACTTCTACATACATATTTGACTGCCCCCAAAATTCTATCCTCTGACCCAGTTATTCTACTTAGGGAAATTTTATCAATGGAAATAATTCCAAAATCTAGAAAGAGCTCTATGTGCAAAGATGGAGTATTTATGTAGAAACTTGGTTTAATATTAATACCTAATACCAGTGGCCTTAATTTCTTTGAGGGGTTTGTACTCCTGCCCCAGCTGGCACAGTTTGGTCCTGCTATGAATCTAGGCATTCAGACTTCACCTCTCCCAGGGCTGGGCACATGACCCAGGCTACTTCAATACTATTCTCTCTCTAGGGATTTTGAGTTTGTAGCAGACTAATCCAAGGGCAGGAAAGCACAGCTGGTATTTATTCACTCTGACAGCAGAGCTATAAGCAGACTGTCAAGGAGATTCTGATACTCAGACCCCTAGAACTCTCCCCAATCCTGGTCCAAGGGTGAAGAGGCTGCTACCTTAAGGCCACGCATGGCTGGCCTTTCAGGTCCTTACATGGCAGCCTTTGACTGATTCCTGGTCTTTTTATTTTTCACCTGTACTTCAACCCCCTCGTGAACTCCGCAAGCTTGTCTATATCCTTTCTGCCTAAGCTATCCAGAGCTGGTTTCTGTTTACTTGCTAACAAAGAACCCTAACTGATTCAATTTAAGAAAGTAGAAGAAAATAGAAACAACCTAAATGTCAAAGAATTAGAAAATAGCAAAGTAAATTATAGTTTATTCCTTCAAAGAAATATTATGTTGTCATTAATAATTATAGTTATTAGAATATATAATAAAACAGAAAATGTCTACAACAATATCTGTGGGGAGAAAGTCAGGATACAAAATTTTCTATGTAGTATGATTGAAACTAGGTAAAACTATGCTTAGAAGAACTTCAAAATGATAACCATTATGTTGGGATTATGTGGTTTTTGTTTTTATTCATATTTTTAAAATCTTCCTAATTAAACTGTACTTCTTTTAAAATAGAGAAGCTAAATTTATATTTGTGAGGTTTTTAAATAGGACAAAGAAACCTAGTGCAAATAATTAGGTCCGTTTTTGTTTTCGATGTCTGTTTTTATAATGAGGCATGAGTTCTCCCAGAAGGTCACTTCTTAGTTGTTCATTGGCACATAATGGAAAATCATAGCTCAAATTCTTAGTGCCTAGGATGTGCTAGGTGGAGTGCTGGAACTTGGCATTATATTATTGGGAGGCAAATAATATTACTCCCAATTTTCAGAGAAGCAGATTGAATCCCAGAGTTTAAGTAGCAGCTGAAGACCACACAGTAAATGACAGAGACAGAATTCAATTGGCAGAATATGATACATGTCATAGGTCCTATCTCATCATCTTATTTTGTGTGTAACAAGGCAAGGTAAATGAACTTTTATCCAGGCACCAAGACATGATAAAAATGACATTTCTAACTGAGGAACCTCTGCAAATGTTCAAAGGAAATCCTTTCAAACTATTTCTGGACTCCTTCTCCACTTGGATAATATACAAAGGTCAGTAAATGTTTACTCACCAATAAAGAACCCTAACTGACTCAAAATGATCCCATTCACAAAACAAATAATTTTGTGAGTGGGCTCGTTTTGGAGACAGCTGTGCTAGAAGTCCCATCCTCTCTCCCACCTGGGGAGGAGGTTCCTTCCTCAGCAATACTCAGATCCAATGTGACCCCCCACCCTGGAAGCACCACAGATGGGCTGGAGTTTAATTCCCACCAGGGAAATGAAGATGAGGTGGGCTGGCAACTGTGCTTCCAAGCTGTCAAGGCCATAGTTGTCTGAGTGTGTCCTAGGGACCAAATGAGGTTGTGTGGGAGAGAGGGTCTGAGTGGACTTGTGATAGAGACTGTCAAATAGAGCCACTGAGAGAGACCATGGGATCCTAGTAGGGAAGAGCTAGAATGAAATTTTTAGAGATTGGAGAAAGAGTCCCAAATGACCACCTGACATAAATATAGGGCAGAGGATCTGCAAGGAGAAATTCCAAAAGTGCATAAAAGCAGCCTACAAGAGAAAGAGCATCTGTAAGCAACTGCCAAGACAGAGCAGGTAGGTTGCACACGTAAGGCAGTAGCAATCTAGAGAAAAGCTCCCCTTTCCCCTCAAGGGTCAGACACTGGCCAGCAAGCTGTGGGGTCAGGGAGGAGGGAAGAGTAGAGTTCAGGGGACAGAAGATTCTGGACAAGCTGTCTTCCCTGCAGCATGCTTCCACTTGGCTTCAGACAGGCAAGTTAAAGTCAAATCAAGTTCAGAACTCAGATTAGTATCTTGAACTAAGCTTCCCAATTATTGCACTGAAACTATATTTCCAACTTAAAGTGACTATAGAGCCATCGCTTTAGAGGAAGCAGAAAAGTCATGGCACCTGTCAGAATTTTTATTAAGATGCAGAGGAAAATACCTCTCACCGAAGAAGATTTTAAAGGGGCAGCAGAAAGAAAAATCAAAGGTCATGTTTAATAAGGCATGAGCTGCACTTGTTCAACACTTTGTTTTATCTGTGGATGTCTCTGTGGCCTACAAGGCCACATAAGCTCTAGGACTTGGCCTTGGTTTGTCACCATTATATTTGCAGCACCTAGTGCAATAGCTGGCACATAGTAAGAGTTTGGCAAATAGCCTCTTTATCAATGAGGCTACCTAAAGAAATGGTAATGAGCCCGGAAGATCATAATATTTCCATCTGAAACCAACATTAGTTTATTTGAATCTCCCACATCATACAAGTGATTGAAAGATAATTTGTCTGCTTCCCTTGTTCACGAATTCTGGCAGTGACCTTCTATAGGCATTGAAAATAGCACTGGGTGAGGTTGTTTCAGGTAAATATATTTATCCCCAATAATATTTTATTGTCTAAAATAATTTGGAGGGATTCTGAATTACATATTTTTTAGTATCCTCTCTGATTATTTTTAAGGAGCATATTCATTAGGTTCACCAAAGAACAGGATACATAAGAGGTCTGACAATCAAGGTCACAAAGTTATCCTTGAAAAAGTGCTACATACCCCATTGCTGAACATTTTTATCATCACCTTCAAAATACTCACCTTTGGAAGCTATGCACCAATACTAGCACCTCATCCACCCTTCAAAGCAACTTTGCATCTCTTTCTCTGGAATGGCCATCAGAGCTATCATCTTATGAGGTCTGACAAGTTCACGAACTTGCCCCTGTGTGCTTAAGTTGGCAGCACTGTACAAACAGCTCGGTGAGGTTTCATAACCTTGGTATATCAGTGTCTCAAAGCTGTGCTTGTTGACATGTGGTAGTGTCTTTTTGAGTGTTCATTATTGTTGTGGCATGTTTTTGTGTATGTACAAAGTCAGTTCTGATGCTTCCTGAACTTAATTGTCCAACTTCATTCTTACACAGAGATGTTAAGAAGTTGGTTCATGAGATCCTGGGGGCTGGCAAGTCTAAAATCTATATTACAGGGCAGGCCAGCAGGTTGTGGGCTCAAAGAAGAAGTAATGATGTGATACTAAGTCCAAATTCCACAGAGAAGCCATCCAGAAACCTTTACTCTCTTAAGGAGAATTTCTTCTTCTTCCAAAACACTCCGGCTTTTTCTCTTAAGCCCTTCAGATGACTGGATAAGCCCCACCCACATCATGGAGAGTGGTCTGCTTTATTCAAAGTCTACTGATTTAAATGTTAATCATATCTTTAAAATGCCTTCACAGTGACATCTAGGCTGGGGTTTGGCAAACAAGGCTGGGCACCATAACCTAGACAAGCTGACCCATAAAATTCACCATCACAGGAAAAGATGTAAGAATATATAACATTATGGGGAGAAACACACTTCTCCCCAGCACTGTTTGGAGTAGGCTTTTCAACATTATTGTCCCATGTGAGTTGGAGTTTTTTCCCACTTTATTTGACCAGGTCTTCTAGAAAAGTGAGGATCCCACTTTTATGGGAAAAATAAAAGGTTATCCTTGAAAAAGTGCTGCATACCCCATTGATGAACATTTTTATCATCATGTACAAGCCCAGGACACAAGTGATGAAGGAAAAGGGAACTGAAGGAAGAGAAGATGCAAAGATCTGTGGTGTGGTGAATCACCTGGCTGGTTTCCACTTCACAGAGAGCAGGAGACAGAGCACTGCTCCAAAGCTTGGCTCACCCAATACATAAAAGGGCTGAGCAAAGAGACTGCACCTCAGACTAATGTACGGGAAAGGGAAGGAGGTAAGCTTTATCTGTCGGGATCACCACCTTCTTCAGTTCGCCGGTGGATATGGCCTGCTTCACCAGGAGATAAGCCTACACCGACGGTCACATCATGTGGCCTTGTGATGGCTGCTCAACCAGAACCCAATGTCCCACACCCTGAGGTATAAATGTCCCATCCAAATCCACAGTGGAGAGGTGACCCAATATGAATGAAGAGTTGACAAAGAGAGAAAGAAAGGAGGTGGTCAAGGGCATCTGAGAAAACTGAACCTTATATCCTAACACACGTATGGACTTCAGCAAATGAATAAAAATAGTCAATCAGAGTTGAAGTGATCAAAGTTGAATGCCAATTCTATTTATAAGTGCCTAATAGGGTATTTGGGGACAAATTTTGAATTTCCAAGGGCTAGATAAAAGAGAGTTTGAGTTCAATGAATCAGAGTATAAATAAAGTCCTCCCCTTACTACCTGTGTCCCTGATCCCCTCCGTGTCTCTGTTTAGACACTCAAGAGAATGCTCCCTACCTTCAGGGAGGTGATAAGGGTTAAATATAATAATATCCACAGACTGGCATATGGTAATGCTTAATAAGCAGAAGATTACTTCATTTTCTTCTTTACTTTATCCAATATTCTTCATCTGCCAAAAAGGTATAAGATATTTGGGGAAGAGGAGTTTAAGAACTGAATTATTATTCATAATCCCTTTAAAATCTCTTGGAAGTGTACATCTTAGGTAAAAGGGAGAAATAGGATGACTGTGAGGAAACTATTAGCTAGTAGATATGGATTTTAAATGAAGTTTAATTTTTTTATATCTCAGTTGTATTTTTATAACTCCCCAGTTTATTAAGAAAATAGTCTTTTCTGACATATCCATATGAATTTGAGATTATCTTAAAGTACATAGAAATTACCTATATTTGCCTATAAATTAAATTCTGTTAAGATACCAACATTTAAGCATGCTAGTATAATAGAACTTTTCCCAGCATTTTATATTGTTTTTCCCAACTAAGCCAATTTATATTCAACAACTAGGTTACACATGCATCAAAAAAAGACAGACAAGCTCCTGAACTGACCACAGATAAACCAGATAAACCAGCATACAAGTGTTCTCCTTTCTGGATATAATTAAGCTTGCAGAGGCAAAGTAGTTCAAAAGGGAGCAAATGAGCTGACCTCCTCAGGAAATAAACTAGACAAAAATCAAGAAATATTAAAGGTGCTAAAGATTGATTACATAAATCTTTCTCTTTATTATCTTTTAAATATACAAGTGTACACTATGAGTGTGTGCAAATTGAATCACTTCTAATCTAGACTTTTAGTTCCCTTGGAAGGAGCTATTGTCACTCAATAAAAGGCCCTGGAGCAGAAAGAGAGAGAGAGGTGGCCCAGGGGAGCAGAGGGCACTGTCCATCCAGCTATCCACATCAACTTACTCAAGAGGTAGACTAGGTTATCCAAGTCTCAAGAGGTTTAGCTGATGACCTTGGCCTTCAAGTGAGGTTTAACATCATCATGTTTTACTCTGTTCTATATCCTGTTTGCTCCACTAATTTTGTAATTGGGGCAAAGTGAGAGGCTCAAGTAATCCACAAATTCTTACTATACCCCATAAACTGTCTGAATCAAAGATTTTTATTTATTCTTCTGCCAAACACAACTGATTTCATTCTGCAATTACTTTTTAAGAGAAGAAACACAAATCAACTGAAGAAAGAGCTGGGGCTACGGAGTGTCACTGCACCTGAGTCCCCAGCCTGACACAGGCAGAGCCTCAGGGGTCCAGGTGCTATCAGCTGCAGCAGAGCAGACCCAGCCTCAGTGGGCCTTCTCCAGGAATGCCCTGCAGCACCTGAACTTGCTGATACACAGTCTTGAAGTCAGAGTCATTCCCACAGTAGGGCTCTTCAATAAGTTGCTTCTGTGGATCATAGCTCCCAAGTAATTCAATTTTAGCTTTGCAGTTCATAACTTGACTACTTTTTCTTTTCAAATGTCTCAGATTTCTCTCATCCATACACAATACATAATCAAATGTGACAAAGTCTTCTTTGGTAATCTGCTGGGCAATGTGGTTCATGGGAACGCTGTGCCTACTCATGCAGCTCTGTCCCCGGTAGTCAGGGGGGTTCCCTATCTCATACCCTGATGTCGCCGCGCCGTCTATCCTCCAATTCTCTGCAACATTTTGAACAGTTGTAAGTTTCCTGAAAACAGCTTCTGCAATGGGTGACCGACAAATTTTACCTAGACACACAAACAGCACCACAACTGCATCACCCTAGTGCAGCCCCCGCGCATGCGCACCTAAATGAAGTTTAATTTTAGAGCTATTTGTGAATACATTCTTAGATTTCCTCACTCAGCAAATACTTGTGAAGCGCTATGTATCAGATACTACTTTGCCCTTGGGTGAATTTACATTGTTGGGGGTGGACGGTTTCAAAATCCACTATTGCTGCAGAGCATCATTTTGATAATAGTGAACTATTTTTTTATTAAATCATAACTGTATGCATTAATGCATTTATGTGGTACAATGTGCTGATTTTATATACAATTTGGAATGCTTACATCAAATTGGTTAACATAGCCTTCACCTCACTTACTTAATTATTGTGTTAAGATATTTATACTCTACTCTTAATAGATTTGATATGTACCCTTGCAATGTACACCATAGGTGAGATCCCACCACTTACCCTCCGGCCACCCGCACCCCTCCCTTCCTTCATCTTGTACTATAGTTGTGTTTTATCTTTCATATGAAAGTGTGGATGTTTATATATTGGTTTTATAATAGTACTGAGTACGCTGGATACTTTTTCTTCCACTCTTGACAAACTTTAATAAAAAGAGTATGTTCCAGTTCCATCCATGTAAATATAAAAGAGGTAAAGTCTGTATCTTTTCTTAAGGATGCATAATATTCCATGGTATACATATACCATAATTTGTTAATCTATTCATGGGTTGATGGAAACTTGGGCTGTTTCCATGACTTGGCAATTATGCATTAGGCTGCAATAAATATTCTGGGGCAAATATCTTTGTTGTAAAGTGGTTTTTGGTCTTCTGGATATAACTAGTAGAGGAATTGCAGGATCAAGCAGCAGGTCTACTTTTAGTTCTTTAAGTGTTCTTCCAACTTCTTTCGAAAAGAAACATATTAGCTTGCATTCCCACCAACAGTGCAGAAATGTTCCCTTTTCTCCACATCCACACCAACATTTGTGGTTTTGGGATTTTGTTATGTGGGCTATTCTTACTGTAGTTAGATGATATCTCAAAGTGGTTTGGATTTGCATTTTCTGATGATTAAATATGATAAGCATTTTTTCATGTGTCTGTAGGCCATGCACCTATCTTCTTCGTAGAAGATTCTGTTCAAGTCTCTTGCCCACAATGAAATGAGATCACTTGTTCTTTTCTTATTAATAGTTTGAGTTCTCTGTGAATTCTAGTTATCAAACCTTTGTCAGAAACAACCTGAAAGTATCTTCTCCCATTCTGAGTGCTATCTGCTTGCTTTACTGACTGTGTTCTTGGCTGTGGAGAAGATTTTTAGTTTCATCAGATCACAGTAATATATTTTTGGTGTTGCTTCAATTGCCATAGGGGTCCTCCTTATAAAATATTCTCCCAGGTCAATTTCTTCAAGTGTTTCCCCTACACTCTCTCCAAGAATCTTTACAGTGTCATGTCTTAAGTTTAAATCTTTTATCCAGTGAGAATCAATTTTTGTTAATGGTGAAAGGGGTGTGGATGCAGGTTCAGTCTTCTACAAGTTGCCAGCCAATTCACCTAGTACCATTTGTTAAATAGGGAATCTTTGCCCC
>CAUYRH010156108.1:0-16523 GCA_963574655.1 Perodicticus potto | reverse complement strand
TTACACAACTGAACCCCCGGCCCCGGCCCACAATAATTATAATTTATATATATTTTTTTATTTATTTTTTTTTTTTTTTTTTTTTTTTTTTTTTTTGAGACAGAGCCTCAAGCTGTCACCCTGGGTAGAGTGCCGTGGCATCACACCTCACAGCAACCTCCCATTCCTGGGCTCAAGTGAGTCTCCTGCCTCCGCCTCCCAAGTAGCTGGGACTACACGCGCCTACCACAATGCCCGGCCATTTTTTGGTTGCAGCCATCATTGTTGTTTGGCCGTCCCGGGCTGGATTCGAACCCGCCAGCTCAGGTGTACGTGGCTGGCGCCTTAGCCCATTGAGCCGCAATGGGCGGAGCCCACCGCCCCTACAATAATAATTTTTTAAAAATATAACCCTCCTATGGATTGAATGTTTGTGTTCCTCCAAAATTCATGTTGAAACTTAATTTCCAATACAAAAAAGTGGCGCTTTTAGGAGGCAATTAGGTCACAGGTGGGTAGCTGCCCCCTGACATTAAGTCCTCTAGCTCATCCAAGAGATGTCCTAGGTTAAGTGGACTCAAGCCTAGCCCAGGCTCAGGAGGAGGGGTGGCTTGTGTTTGAAGCTCCATCAAAGAGAGAAAAGCAGTGTCTCAGAAACACGATGAAAAGCTCCTGGGAAGCAGGGTTTGACTTTCAAAAGGTCATCAGCCCACATCAGTAGCACCAATTCTTCTCAAAGGACCGGGCTCTGAGCACAGACTGCAGCTATTTCCTTCTCTGATGTTCAGCACCGTGATTTGAGCCAGGAAAATGCACCCAGAAGCCCCAGGGCAGCCATCTTGGAACTGAGAGGGCTGGACCCCAGGCCCTGGGGAAGCGAGAACAGCCAGCAGGGCTGTTACAGTGGGGTCCATCTCACACCCTGTGCCTGAGGAAGGATGACCTCCCTGTCTTTAGAGGCAGTAGAAAGAGCATCATCCTGAGAGTCCAAGGCAGGACCCGTCCCCATTGAGCACAGAGCCAGCAAGTAGCATCAGTCTTCAGGGGGAACTTTCCAGAGCAGTGGATCAATGGGCTGACCACTCCCCTGACTGAAGGAAGGTTCCTTCAGGCCTCCCGCCTGGGGTACATCATGACATCAACAAGGGATCACAGCAAGAAGCCTCTCTCTTCACAGCCCCACTCTCTGGGCACGTCAGACCTATGCCCAGAAGGTCCCCTGTCATCCAGTGGGGACACTGCAGGGCCAGCAGGGCCTTCAGATCAGTCCCCTCCTTCCTCAAGTGCCAGGTTCCATTTTTTTAGGTCTTAACTGTCTTTGTGGGCCTTTACCCCGAGCTGCCTCTGCTCACAAAGCCTCCTACCTTATCCCTTTTGTCTCAGAGTGGAGGGCACCCTCACCCTATATTAGATGTTCTTTTTTAAAAAAATTATTTTATTTTATTTTTTATTTTTGAGACAAAGCCTCAAGCTGTCACCCTGGGTAGAGTGCTGCGGCATCACAACTCACAGCAACCTCCAACTCCTGGGCTTAAGCGATACACTTGCCTCAGCCTGCCGAGTATCTGGGACTACAGGTGCCTGCCACAACCCCCAGGCATTTTTTGGTAGTTGTCAATGCTGTTTGGCGGGCCAAGGCTGGATTCGAACCTGCCAGCTCTGGTGCATGTAGCTGGTGCCTTAGCCGCTTGAGCCACAGGCGTAGATATTCTTTTAAACAAAGCAACTATCATTAACACCCCTAAAATAGTTGGAGAAATTTGAATTATGAATTAGGTATTAGATTATCAATAAAATATGATAGGGGTGGCGCCTGTGGCTCAGTCAGTAAGGTGCCGGCCCCATATACCGAGGGTGGCGTGTTCAAACCCAGCCCTGGTTACACTGCAACAAAAAAATAGCTGGGTGTTGTGGCGGATGCCTGTAGTCCCAGGTACTTGGGAGGCTGAGGCAAGAGAATCACCTAAGCCCTGGAGTTGGAGGTTGCTATGAGCTGTGTGACACCACGGCACTCTACCGAAGCTGATAAAGTGAGACTCTGTCTCTAAAAAAAAAAAAAAAATTATGATAGGTATGATAAGAAAATTGTATGTAGGGGGCTGGGCTCAGTGGCTCATGCCTGTAATCCTAGCACTCTGGGAGGCCGAGGAGGGTGGATTGCCTGAGCTCAGGGTTCAAGACTAGCCTGAGCCAGAGTGAGACCTATCTCTAAAAATAGCCGGGCGTTGTGGCAGGCGCCTGTAGTCCCAGCTACTTGGGAGGCTGAGGCAAGAGAATCACTTAAGCCCAAGAGATTGAGGTTGAGACTCTGTCTCCAAAAAAAAAATCCTTTAAAAAAAAAAAAACAAAAAAAATCTAGCACAAGATGCTAACAGTTATTAAACCCAGGGGATGGGTATGCAAGGCTTTCTGTGTGTTTGGAAATCTAGTAGAATGTGGAAAGAACAAAGGTCACCACCCCTGAGAAGCCTTCCCTGATCTTCTAGAACTGGATTGGGTATCCCTCTCATGGGCTACCATAGTTCCTGGCCTGGCCTGACATTAGTCACCATGGCACTTACAATCTTGAATTCTGCTTCTCTAATTAGGCTCAAACCCTTGGGAGTTCCCCGTGGAGTGTGGCAGAGGAGCCACTGACACAGGAGTGTTGAGGAGGGAAGCAGGAGGAGGGAGGCTCTGGCTCCATCACCCTTCTCAGGACTTAGCATACAGCGACTCCTCCGTTTTGCTTATTAGGCTGAATTTTCCAAGAGGAAGCCAGCTGTCCTGTCTTCCTTTTCCTTGAGGGCTGTACCACCGTGACAAGGAGAGAACAGGCTGGCTTTGTGGTCACCTTCACTTTCTGTGTCCCAAGCACACCCTCAGCCAAAGTGCTCGTGCAAGTGGAGCCCAAATATTTAGATCCATCACACAAAAATGTATACAGGAGTGTTTTTTTTATTTTTTATTTTTATTAGTCTCACTTTTTCACCCTCGGTACAGTGCCCTGGTATTGCAGCTCACAGCAACCTCAAACTCTTGGGCTCAAGTGATCCTCTTGCCTCAGCCTCCCAAGTAGCTGGGACTATAGGCGCCCACCACAATGCCAGGCTATTTTTAGAGATAGGGTCTCACTCTTGCTCAGACTGGTCTCAAATGCCTGAGCTCAAGCAATCCACCAGCTTCAGGCTCCCAGAGTGCTAGGATTACAGGTGTGAGCCACTATATCTGGCCCTATACACAAGTGTATTTATTTATTTATTTATTTGAGACAGTCTTATTATGTTGCCCTCGAATAGAGTGCCATGGTGTCACAGCTCACAGCAACCCCAAACTCTTGGCTCTAGGGCTTAAGCAATTCTCTTGCTTTAGCCTCCCAAGTAGCTGGGACTACAGGTACCCACCATGACACCTGGCTATTTTTCTGTTGCAGTTGTCATTGTTGTTTAGCAGGCCCAGGCTGGGTTTGAACCTGCCAGCCTCAGTGTATGTGGCTGTGCCCTACCCACTGAGCTATAGGTGCTGCCGACTTGTCACTTTCAAAAGGTAAATTTTATGCTATGTGAATTCTATCTCAATCAAGCTCTTATAAAAAAAAACATATACTTATATATGTATTTATGGTCATTACTCTGTCTGCCACTGGGCACTAAAGCAGACAGAGATGGACATGGGGTTTAAAATAGAATAATCTTCCTGGTTTAAAATAGAATAATATAGGATGAGCTGGAGGTGGGGACTGCGAGCGTGTAACAGGGCCCATAAATAAGACCTTGGCTTTTAGCTGTCAGGTGCAAGGTGCTGGTTAGGGCTGTTTATCTGTGACCTTGCAGGTGGTAAGGTTAGATCTCAGTCTATTTACTAAAGAGCCAAGTGTGATGCTGTAGAGATGGGGAGGAAGAAAATTTCCCCTGGGATTCCAGAAAGATATAATTAAAAACATAAATTATACTTTCCAGGCATTGGAGACATTCACCTTGTAGCTTTCCACAGGCATTGCACAGACATGGAGGCTTGAAGAATTTGAGGAATATCTTGGAAAAGAAAAGAAGGGGCACCTTTAGAGTTGCAATCATGGTGGGTGGGGAAGAATGGAAGGGAAGAGGACAGATCAGTAGCAACTAGGGGACAGGTCATGGCCAGGACGTTTTGTGGCTTCACACAATGTTAGTAATTTTCTTAATCAGTTGCCATAAGAACGTGAGTTCATTGCAGATAATGAAATTCACTGGGTTGTGTTGTCCTGGGCCGGAGCTGATCCATAGTTGTTGGACAAGCAGGTAACTCTCATTTGGGGTGGAAGCAAGTTGAGGCTGTGGGCAAAGAACCATGGTAAGGACTGGCAGGGAATTCTGCATCCACCAGAATGCAGTTGGGGTTGAAGTTGGAAAGTCAACCACCAGAGGGCCTGTGAGACTCACTGAGAATCTGCCTTTGGAAGAACTGCTCAAACTTGATAAGAAGCTGTCAGTGGGGATACTGCTCAATTTGGTGGGGTACACATCACAGGATGTCTCCGCACGCTCCACTGGGAACCATACAATAAGAACCAGAAACCAAAAGAAGCACAACAAAATCAAGAGAAGCCCATTTTATCTACAGTCTTCCTCTAGTGCCCTCTACTGGCAAAGCTGAACAACATGCCAGCTGCAAAGGAGAAATTCTTACAGGGTCCAGCTCAGTTATCACAGGGCAGGCAATGAAGTGCAGATTTGAAGCTGAGAAGGAATAAATGGATAACAGCTGAAGTCTGGCATTCAATCAAAAATTATAATTCAGCTCGGCACCTGTGGCTCAACAGGCTAAGGCGCCAGCCACATACACCTGAGCTGGCGGGTTCGAATCCAGCCCGGCCCGCCAAACAACAATGACGGCTGCAACCAAAACATGGCCGGGCGTTGTGGTGGGCGCCTGTAGTCCCAGCTACTTGGGAGGTGGAGGCAGGAGACTCGCTTGAGCCCAGGAATTGGAGTTTGCTGTGAGCTGTGATGCCACCACACTCTATCCAGGGTGACAGCTTGAGGCTCTGTCTCAAAATAAATAAATAAATAAATAAAAATAAAATAAAATTACACAGATAATAGAATTAGTAAACAAAGACAAAACAGTTATTATAACAACTACATATTAGACAGCTTACATTCAAAAAGAAAGAGAAATGATTGATCATATTTGATAGAGATATGGAAAACAAACAAAAAAGATCCAAACTGAGCTTCTAGAGATGAAAAATACAATGCCTGAAAGGCAGAAATACACTGGCTGGGATTCATTTCAGATTAGATTCCGTTTAAGAAAGGTGAATAATCTTAAAGGCATAGCATTTAAAAATACTCAAAATGAAACAAGAGGGAAAAAAGACTGGGGGAAAAAAGGAACAATGCAGTATCTCCCTGCTTTCTCTATTTCTCTAGTGTGGGGATAGGAAAACTTTTACTTAAAAGAACAGAGTAGATATTTTAGGCTTGTAGACTGTTGCAACATTTCAACTCTGCCTGTTCAAAGCTGTTCGAAAGCAACGGTAGATAATATGCAAGCCAATGGGCTCATCTGCCTTCCAATAAAACTTTATTTACAAAAAATAAGAGGCCAACCCATGGTCTGTCGTTTGCTGAACCCTCTGCTAGAGCATCCAGTGAGTGCCCTGAATGCTCATCCAGCACCCCAAGTACCCAGCAGGCTGCCAGAGCTCACCCCAGGCCTCAGCCCTGTCTCCCTCCTCCTCTCTCTAACCGGCGTTCTCCCAGATGTTCTTCCCGAGGGTCTCGGAGGATAGCTAGCAGATAAGCGGATTTATTTAGTCTTTGTTATGTGTCAAAAAATGATTGCCCAAAAGATAGCCACGTCCTAATCCTTGGAATCTCCGTTCCTTTATATGGAAAAAGGATCTTTGCAGATGTGATTACGTTAAGGCTCTGGAGCTAGGAAGATTATCCTGGATTATCCTGGGTAGCCGCTAAATGTAATCACAGGTGTCCTTATAAGAGAGAAGCAGAGAGCGGTTCGACACTCAGGAGCAGGCAACTGAAAGACGGAACAGAGATTTAAAGACACTGGCCTTGGCAATTGGAGTGAGGGAAGAGCAGCAGCCACCAGAAGCTAGAAGAGGCGAGGAGTGCGTTCTCCATTAGAGCTTCGTCAGACAGCACCTTGACTTCTGCCCGGTGCTGCTGATTTTGGACTTCTGGTCTCTAGAACTAAGAAAAAATGTATATTGCATTAAGCCATGCATTTTGTGCTAATTTGTTGCGGTAGTTCTCAGAAACCTATACAGCCATCTGGAATTATCTCCAAAAATTATCTGTGACCATGGATAAAATCAAATGACCTGCCCCCCATCCTGGCTAATAGATTCAGAGCTAGCTTGAAGGAGGCTTTCTTCTGTCATACGCAGAGCAGGCTCCAGGGGAAGGGGAGGAGCCCAACCAAGGACGTGGACGAGGCAGTCCTGGGAGTCAGGAGATTTGGGTTCATGTGCCCTTCTGCCTTCTTCACTGGGTGATCCCAGGCCTTTGGTATCCTTATTTATAAAACTCCTAGATGGGGTAGAAGAGGAGGTTTTCCTCCTGCTGCAAATGCTATTAAGTTTGAGGGGGGCAGACACGATGACTCATGCTTGTAGACCCAGCAACTCAGGAGGCTGAGGTGGGAGCCTGACTTGAGGCCAGGAGTTCCAGTCTGGGTAACTGAGACCCCCATCTTTACAAAAAATAAAAAGCTTAAAGGGAATGCTAATGAGAAGATTCAGCACAAAAATGTTTTATCATGTTTGGGGATGGGGGGTTGAGCACAGCAGCACTCAGATTCTACCCCATCCTGCTCTAACTCTTTGAAATGACAATAATGATCACAGGAATAGCTAATCTCTACCGTGTGCCTACTACATGCCAGGTGCCGTGACAAGCTTTTGACTTGTGTCCTTCTCCAGAGACATTGTGGAAATAGAATTGCGGAGTTTGTTCTATGGAAACTAGTAAGACCTGAGCGGGGGTCTCAGATCTGCCACAATTAGCTTTGTGAGCTTGAGCAAGTGACTTAACCTCTCTGAGCATCACCATCCTCACCCATAAAAAGGTGCTGCTTTGACCTATCTTTCTGAGATGTTATGAGGGTCAGATTTACCTTAAGCAAAATACCTGGCATAGTTCTCTTGTTACCCTCAAAAAGTGGAGGATTCATGGTGAACATGTGTGCTCATCAAGGGGCTGTGTTGTTGTCTGTTGGCTGGAAAACATCTAAGTGCCACCTGCATCCATTCACAGGGCAGGGCTTCCACTCCCACCCCCGCCCCATGGCTGTGGAACTACAGAATATCCCTCCTTTGACAGCACTTAAACTCACGTACACATGGTAATTTTCCTGCTGAGGGCTGAGCGATTAATTTCCCACCTAAAATGTATTCTTCCTTCTTTTGTTATTATAGTTGGAGAAAAGACGTAATAAAATCCCTCCGAGTCTGGCAAAGGAAACAACATGAAAAGTGATTTAAAGTGGGAAGTAATCATTGTGTCTACAATTCTAAAAAAAATAAATCAAAGAGTAGCTTTTGGAGCCAGACTTAAGTCAGGCCAGGGAATGGATGCAAGTTAGAAAGAGGGGATTCCACGTACCGATTCGTCGTTTTTGCTTTCACGATGCTGTTCTGCCTGGATGCTCTGTCGTGGTTGAAAGCCCTACTGACCCCCCTGGCTCCCCGGCCCTAGACGCACGGTGTCCCCAGTATTCCCTTCTCACTCCACCAAGACGCACAGTGCGGTGGCACGCGTGCCTCTCACCCCTGTGGGGCGTTCCCGGCGGCCTCACTGCTCTGGCTGAACTCAGTCCCCCTCTCTGGGAAGTCAGAGTGTGCACATTAGTCTCCCTGCCTCCAGCACTGACCTTGAACCTACCAAGCCAGCCAGAGCTTTCTGATCGTAAGGATGAATAGATGGTAACGGTGACAGCCAGTCATGTACTCAGAATGTACTGGGTGACTACCGCGTTTAATCTCCAAAAGTCTATAAGGTAGTTGTTACTGGTCCTACTTTACAGGTGAGGCGACTTGCCTCTAATGCGGGCCCCGGTCACAGTGAAACGGATAAACTCAGGACTGTGGGGCCTATGAGTCTGTTCTTCTCTTTCCACTGATTTCCTTCACGGGCTCTCCGTTGCTGAGCTTCTCAAACTGTGCCCTGAGGACGTCACTGTACATGATGTTAACAGTAAGTTTTCTTTTCTTTCTTTCTTTTTTTTAGAGACAGGGTCTCACTCTGTGTCCCTGGCTGGAGTGCAGTGCCATGATCAAAGCTCACTGCAGACTCACGCCTGTGATCCTAGCACTCTGAGAGGCTGAGGAGGTGCGAGTTCAGAAGTTCAGGAGCAGTCTGAGCAAGAGCAAGACCCCATCTCTACTAAAAATAGGAAAAACGAACTGGGCCTTGTGGTGGGCACCTGTAGTCCCAGCTAGTGGAAGGCCGATGCGATCCTTGAGTCCACGAGTTTGAGGTTGCTGTGAGCTATGATGCCAGGGCACTCTACCCAGGGTGACAGAATGAGACTCTGTCTCAAAAAACAAAAATCAAAGTGTGTGGTGAGGGAATTAGGAGGATTGTTCTGTGGTTAAATAAATTTAGGACTTGCTCCCTAGGCTGCCACCTCTTGGACAGTTCCTAGCATATTAGTATATTAAAGGCTTTCCTGTGTCCTGCCATTAGAAACCACAACCAAAGCACTTTAACCCGGAGTTTTCCAAAGGCATTTGCAGTGGAAGCTCTTTGCACTGAGCATCCATCAGTCTGAAGGAGGACCAGTGTTCCTCAGCACCCCGTCTGGGAGCCACCGGCCTTCTGGCTCAAGCTGCAAGTTCTTGGCCCAGTTTGTGCACAGGCCCTTGAGCTGCCTCTCTGCCTCATCTCCTCTTGCGCCCTAGGTCAATCTTTTGCACCAGCCACACCTGGCTG
The DNA here is from genome assembly GCA_963574655.1 of Perodicticus potto. Lineage (NCBI taxonomy): Eukaryota > Metazoa > Chordata > Mammalia > Primates > Lorisidae > Perodicticus > Perodicticus potto. Next base: position 7,626 of record CAUYRH010156108.1, on the reverse strand, counting down.
CTCGCATTTCCTCAAGCATGCAGGGGTGTTGGTGCCTCCACACCGACTCCTCCCCGTGGAATGCTGTTCCCCTCCTTGCTTTCTATGTGCTTCCGGGACTAGGTGGACCATCTCCTGCTGGGAAGTGTTTTCCCAGGCCTTCTAACCACAGCTGGTTACTCCCTAGATTGCACCATCCCTTACCAGCAGTTATCTGTATGCAACACGTCTCTCTGTGTACATTGACGGGACCTGGCTGCCTCTCCTAGACTGTGAACTTCTTGAAGGGTGGATTCTGCTGTATTTCAGAATCCTCAACTCCAAGTCCAGGGCCTGGTACACAATAGGTACTTGCCAGCTGAACTCCCTATTGTCTTCTAGTCTGTTTTCTTGGTGTGTGTTTCTAACTATAAAAATAATTCATGCCCACTGTGAAGTATTTTTTAAAAAATACATTTAAAGAAGAAATATCCATATTTCTGAAGCGATTGGGTGAATGATTTTCCACCTGGCATTAATATAAGAATTACCTGGGTGAGCTTTTCAAAAATAGAGATGCTCACTAATGGGAGGCTGAGGCAGGTGGGTTGCTTGAGCTCGGGAGTTTGAGACCAGCCTGAACAAAAGTGAAATCCTATCTCTAATAAAAATAGAAAAAATATGGCTCGGTGCCTGTAGCATAGTGCTTATGGTGCCGGCCACATACACTGAAGGTGGTGGGTTCGAACACAGCCTGGGCCAGTTAAACAATGACAACTGCAAGAAAAAAAAAAAAAAAAAAACAAAGAAAAAAAAAAAGAAAAGAAAAAATTAGCCAGACATGGTGGTAAGCGCCTGGAGTCCCAGCTACTTGGGAGGTTGTGGCAAGAAGGTCTCTTGAGCCCAAGAGTTTGAGGTTGCTGTGAGCTATGACAACACAGCACTCAAGCCCAGGGGACAGAGTGAGACTTTGTCTCAAAGAAAAAAAAAGAAAAGAAAGATGCTCAAACTGCAGCGAGGCCACCCAGCAGCTGCCCTAGTCTGTGGGCGTGTGCCAGGGTGCACATATGAATGTTTAATGAACTTCCAGTTGTTTCTAAAACCGATCCCTCATTAAAGGTGACTGTTTACGTGATTTCCAATATTTTCATGTGATCACCCTTGATGTAATAAACATCTTTGTACGTAAATCTTTGCCTTTGGGTGTAGTTACTGCTTTAGAATAGATTCCTAGAAGTGCAATTACTGAGCCAAAGGGCAGGAAGGCTTTTAAGGCTCTCCAGACGATCATTATTTACTCTTCCTGATGCTACTTCCCTCTCCCCCCAGCAGCTTCTGAGAGTGCTTGTTCATCAGACCCCTGCAATTATGGCCACTTTGGACAAGAAAGAGCACAAGAATAGTTGCTATTAAATGTGAAAGAAAAATTGCCTAGCTGGATGGTTTTTAAAGAGGGGCATTTAGCAAGCTTTTGAAGCCTAATTACTGTTTAATCAAGCCTAGGAACACACAGGCTCATTATTTTCTTTTTGCAGAGACTGAGAATTGCAATGCGTGGTTGGTAATTTCGCCAGCACTGGGAGTACCCGTCACTTAGTCCCTTTCCTAGAAAAGCTTTGCTTTCTCCATCTGTAAAGGATGAAGCCTGTGAGTTTCCTCCTACCCGGATGCTCTGCAAATGGGCAGGTCCCCTCAGCTGACAGCATCATAAGGACTGGCTGCCCACCACCCACAAGGTTGCCCAAAGCTCAATGTTCTCAGCTGTCATATTTCATAGTTCCTCCTCTCCTCCTCCATCCAGCTCTGGCAAGCAAGGGCAGCCCCTAGCAGAGTGTGTCAAAGTTGCCTAGACAGCTAAAACCCAATTATAGCACAAGAATACAGGGAAAAGGGCAAGGGAGGGGAGGGGAGGAGGGAGGATGGGTGGAGGAAGGGCAATTGGTGGGATTACACCTACGGTGCATCTTAGAAGGGTACTGGTGAAACTTACTAAATGTAGAATATCAATGTCTTCATATAGTGATTAAGAAAATGCCATGAAGGCTATGTTTGTTTGATGAAAATATTTCAGATTGTATATGAAGTCAGCACATTGTGCCCCATGATTGCACTAACACATTTATGATTTAATAAAATTATAAAAAAAAAAAAGTTTGCCTGGACAGCTCATGGTTGCCTTAGAATCGAAAAGGCCACAACTCCCTTCCTGGTGCTCCAGGGGCAGAGGATTACCAGGAGCTGCAGTATAGCTGAGAAAGAAGTTTCTAGAAAGGGCTCGGCGCCTGTGGCTCAACGGGCTAAGGCGTCAGCCACGTACACCTGAGCTGGCGGGTTCGAATCCAGCCCGGGCCCGCCAAACAACAATGACGGCTGCAACCAAAAAATGGCCGGGTGTTGTGGCGGGTGCCTGTAGTCCCAGCTACTCGGGAGGCAGAGGCAGGAGACTCGCTTGAGCCCAGGAATTGGAGGTTGCTGTGAGCTGTGATGCCACAGCACTCAATCCAGGGTGACAGCTTGAGGCTCTGTCTCAAAAAAAAAAAGAAGTTTCTAGAAAGAAGCAATCCACAGTTACCATTCCAGATATTTCCCCCAGAGAATAATCCTCACACCTGTGAGTAATGCTATTTGCAAAGACTCCCCCTCCCTCTACCCTATTTGCAATTTTTAAAAATCCTATTAACGGGTAACTGCCCAAATAAATCAGGAAATCAGGCGTTGCAACAGGCAGTTAAAAATAATGAAGCAAAACATAAAAAATATAAAAATAAGCAGACCTGTATAGATGACAGGCAAATACCTGGTGTTAAATGAAAGCACCAGGCAGAAGAAAAATACATAAAATGATCCCATTTATGTAAAAGAAACAATTTATTCAACCAACATCTAATGAGTACCTACTACATGCCCGGTACCACAGATAAAAAGGCAAAGCACACAAAGCCCTTGCCTCAAGAAACACGCATAGCTTCTGCCTAACTAGAAGGGCGGTTCTCAACCTGTGGGTCACGACCCCTTTTACAGGGGTCGCCTAAATATATCCTGCATATCAGATATTTACATTACGATTCATAACAGTAGCCAAATGACAGTTATGAAGTAGCAACAAAAATAATTTTATGGTTGGGGGTCACCACAACATGAGGAACTCTCGTATGAAAGAGTCGCGGCATTAGGAAGGTTGAGAACCACTGAACTAGACAGAAGAATGACAAGAACTGCTTTTTTTGCTAAGGAGGCTCTACAGGAGAGGAAAATGGTTGTAAATGAGGATTTATGCTTCTGTATTGTTTGATTCCCTCCCCCCACAATCAACAGGTATCATATCTGTAATTTAAAAATGAAGAAATGGGCTGGGCGCGGTGGCTCACCCCTGTAATCCTGGGAGGCCGAGGCGGGTAGATCGCTTGTGCTCAGGCGTTCAAGACCAGCCTGAGCACAGTGAGACCCCATCTCTAATAAAAATAGAAATACTAGCCAGGCATAGGAGCAGGTGCCTGTAGTCCCAGCTACATGGGAGGCTGAGGCAAGAGAATTGCTTGAGCTGAAGAGTTTCAGGTTGCTCTGAGCTATGATGCCATGGCATTCTATCCAGGGCTACAGGGTGAGACTCTGTCTCAAAATAGTAAGTAAGTAAATAAATGAATGAATGAATGAATAAAATAAATGAAATAAAAATGAAGAAATGAAATCAGCAGGAAATGTAGCAATGGAGTCTATGATACAACCAGGGCCTGGGAGACACAGGCCTGAGCTTCAGAAGCCAGGTCCTACTGGGATTTTACAAAAACAAGGGACCGTGTTTTCTCAAATTCTTGACCCCTATATCCTCCAGCCACCTACACACCTGCCCCACACTGCCTGAATTTTCCTGGTATGGCCCAATCTAAAATATGCTGGCTCATGGAAAGACTCCAATGTGCAATGCAGCCGGATTTTCTTTTCTTTTCTTTTCTTTTTCTTTGAGACAGAGTCTCACTATGTTGCCATTGGTGGAGTGCTGTGGCATCACAGCTGGGACTACAGGTGCCCGCCACAACACCCTGCTATTTTTTGGGTGCAGTTGTCAAGCAGGCCCTGGCTGGGCTCAAACTTCCAGCCTCAGTGCACATGGCCGGTGCCCGACTCACTGAGCCACAGGCGCTGAGCCAGAAGCCAGATTTTAATACGTATCCCTGGATAGGCATCTCCTAGCTGGGCCAGAGGGACATTAAATAATGAATCTCTGCCTTTGGTAGGTGGCATACGTCAGTCCCACTGGTATGAATTTTGTCCCTCTTGCAGACCAGTGTCTTTCTCTGCTACCAGTCTCATTGGAGCAGACAATTGTGGCTCCTGCTCCTAAGCGGAAATTCAGATGACTCAGTTCCAAGCCTATATCCAGAAACTGCAGGTCAGGCTCAGGGTGATCTGTTATTTTCTAAGCATCTAGGAAACCACCAGTTCCAGGCAAGCCTGAACCCTGCACCCCCGAGTTACAATGCCCCAGTGCTGCAGTAAAGGGACCCTTGGTGGTCAAATGGAGACATTTTCAGATTCTAGATGAGATCACCTTTCTCCTTTCAGAACAGAACAGCACTGGTCCTCAACTCTGAATGTGTAGTTGAATCACTTGGGAGATTGTCAAAAATACTGATGCCCAACCCTCGGCCATTATAGTTTGTCTAAAATGGGGCCTGTGCACCAGCATTTTAAGTTTCCCAGGTGACTGATATGTAGCCTGGGTGGAGAACGGCCAGCCTAGGGCAATAGTACTCTCTGTTTCTGAGCACTGAGGGACCTCCCATCACCTGGAGCTGGGACCCAGAGTCACATCTGGGGCAACTGACATATCTCAGCTTGCATGGGGCCCTCCCAGTTTTTTAACACTGAAAGTACCGCATTCTGGGGATCCCTTAGTCCCCAGCAAAATGGCATGGTTGGCCTTCTCCAGTATATCCTTGGTTATGGAAACCTATTAAATGAGGTCAAGGGACATGTGCACAGGCCATCTTGGGCATCCAGAAGGCAAAAGGCTATACTTAGGGGAGTGCGTGCATGTGTGTGTCTGTGGTGAGCACTTGAACAAGCCTTCTGGGCCACCAGGAGCCAGGTGGATGCAGGCTTAGGTCTGACTATGCACTCTTTTTCCCTACCTCCTGCACACCCCTGGGAACCACACAGAGCCCCATCAGCGTGAGATACTCAAAACTAAGCAACAAACAGCCTCCAGGCTGTCCCCACTTTCTGGCAGTCTGGGACAGGTGTTCCAACTCCTCTGCAGGCCCCCTATCCATCAGGTCTGCAAAGACACTGAGAGGGGTCTGCATACTCTCCTGAGCAGTTTTTTAAAGCCTAAGGGAAACCAACCTAATATTTTTCTAGCTTCAGTTGCACAATCAGTTTATGTGACTTTGATGAATTAAACGCACTAACTCAATCTCATCCTAAAGGTTGCTTTCTGGGAGCAGTCTTGCCTGCCTGACTCCTGTCCCCACTCCGTGCACCCTCCTGCCTCTGCAGGCCTGAGGCTCCCCTGTGATTAGTTGTGTGCTAATTGGCCTCTTCATGGCTGTCTCCCTAGGGACACAGTTCTAAGGGCTGAAACCTTCTCTCTGGCTCCTGACTCTATCCCTAGGACTTGGCTCTGTGCCTAGGACACAGTAGAGGCTCAGGAAACAAAGGATCTGTCCCGTTATGGGCCAGGGTAGAAAATGAGGGGGTCTTACCTTGACAAAGAACACCAGCAGAGTAAGGAGGTGAACTCACAATAGTACACACAAACTTTCCCCCTCTACCCACCGACCAATCCATCCTTCCAGAGTGCACTCAATAACGCAGGTGGAGTGACTGAGAAAGCCCGCACTTGCCCTGAGCTCTGTGACTTTTGATGATGACAGTTATTCCTTTTCTTTTTTAAACAGGGGCAGATGTCCACCTCCAACTCCTTCTACCACCCAGAGAGGTAGGATGCCATCTCATCAGTTTTCCATCTGCTCATAGCTTTGATTACTCTCTCAAGGACAAGAAGCCAGAGAAACAGAGATAACCAAGAAAGGAGGAATTCAAGATTAGCACAGCTGTCACTGTCAGAGCCACAGGTCCCGGGTCTCCTTGTTAAGTGGGTCCTTGCAACTTACAGTGTATCCAAAGATGACAGTGCTCCCCTTTTTGTTTAGAAAAAGTACAAGCTTTCAGAAAAGTTGCAAGAAATAGAGCAGTGATCATTTCTATATCCTTTGCCTAGATTCAGTAGTCTTTTTTTTTTTTTTTGAGACAGAGCCTCAAGCTGTCGCCCTGGGTAGAGTGCTGTTGCATCACAGCTCAAAGCAACCTCCAACTCCTGGGCTTAAGCGATTCTCTTGCCTTGGCCTCCCGAGTAGCTGGGACTACAGGCACCCGCCACAATGCCCAGTTATTTTTTGGTTGTAGTTGTCATTGTTGTTTGGCAGGCCTGGGCTGGATTCGAACCCGCCAGCTCTGGTGCATGTGGCTAGCAACTTGGCCACTTAAGCTACTGGTACCAAGCCAGATTCACTAGTTTTTAATGGTTTGCCTATTTGCTTTCTCTCTCACTTTTTTTTCTGACACAGAGTCCCACTTTCACCCAGGGTAGAATGCTATGGCATCCTCACAGCTCACAGACACCTCAAACTCTTGGATTCAAGTGATCCTCCTGCCTCAACCTCCTGAGGAGCTGGGACTATAGGCACCTGCCACAATGCCCAGCTAGTTTTTTTTCTATTTTTCTTAGAGATGGGGCCTTCTTACTCTTGCTCAGGTTGGTGTCAAAATCTTTAGCTCAACAACCTACACAATGGGAAAGGATATTTGCATATTTTGAATCAGACAAAAGCTTGGTAACTAGGTTCTATACAGAACTCAAATTAATCCACATGAGAAAAGCCAGCAATCCCATACATCAATGGGCAAGAGACAGGAATGGGAACCTTCTGTAAAGAAGACAGACGAATGGCTAACAAACATATGAAAAAATGCTTATCATCCCTAATTATTAGAGAAATGCAAATCAAAACCACCCTGAGATACCATCTAACCCCAGTGACAATGGCTCACATCACAAAATCTCAAAACTGAAGATGCTGGTGTGGATGTGGAGAGAAGGGAACACTTTTACACTGCTGGTGGGACTGCAAACTGATACAACCTTTTTGGAAGGAAGTATGGAGAACTCTCAAAGCACTCAAGCCAGACCTCCCATTTGATCCTGCAATCCCATTACTGGGCATCTACCCAGAAGGAAAAAAATCCTTTTATCATGAGGACACTTGCACTAGACTGTTTATTGCAGCTCAATTTACAATTGCCAAAATGTGGAAACAGCCTAAATACCCACCAACCCAGGAATGGATTAACAAGCTGTGGTATATGTACACTATGGAATACTATTCAGCCATTAAGAAATGGAGACTTGGCTCGGCGCCTGTGGCTCAATGGGCTAAGGCGCCAGCCACATACACCTGAGCTGGCGGGTTTGAATCCAGCCCAGGCCCGCCAAATAATGATAGCTGCAACCAAAAAATGGCCGGGCATTGTGGTGGGTGCCTGTAGTCCCAGCTACTTGGGAGGCAGAGGCAGGAGACTCGCTTGAGCCCAGGAATTGGAGGTTGCTGTGAGCTGTGATGCCACAGCACTCTATCCAGGGTGACAGCTTGAGGCTCTGTCTCAAAA
>CAUYRH010156104.1:0-18077 GCA_963574655.1 Perodicticus potto | reverse complement strand
GGCTCTGATCCATGCCCCACTGGGCCTCAGCCCACTGCCCGCAGCGGCCAGGAACTCTGCTGGGACCCCGGCATGGCCCAATTGGCGCCCCATCGGGCCTCAGCCTGCCGCCTTCAGCGGCCAGGGAAACTGCCGGGCTTCGGCCCTTCACTCGCAGCGGCCAGGGACTTTCTTCGTGGAAGAAGTCCAAGTGCCCATCGACCCATGAATGGATTAATAAATTGTGGTACATGTATACCATGGAATACTATGCAGCCTTAAAGAAAGATGGAGACTTTACCTCTTTCATGTTTACATGGATGGAGCTGGAACATATTCTTCTTAGCAGAGTATCTCAAAAATGGAAGAAAAAGTATCCATTGTAGTCAGCCCTACTATGAAGCTAATTTATAGCTTTCATTTGAAGGCTATAACCCAACTATAGCACAAGAATATGAGGAAAGGGGCAAGGGAGGGGAGGTTGGGGTGGAGGGAGGGTAATTGGTGGGGCCACACCTATGGTGCATCTTAGAAGGGTACAGACGAAACTTACTAAATGCAGAATACAAATGTCTTCATATACTAACAAAGAAAATGCCCTGAAGGCTATGTTAAGCATTTTGATGAAAACATTTCAGATTGTATATGAAACCAGCATATTGTACCCCTTGTTTGCACTAATGTACGCAGCTATGATTTAATAATAAAAAAAATTAAAAAAATAAAAATAAATAAATAAACTCCCAAAGCAGGGGAAGTAAGAATGGGCAAAAAAAAAAAAGAAAACAATTATCTGTTTGAATCCCTGTTTTCAGCTTTTGGGGGGTATATACTATGTAGACTTGCTGGATAATATGGTATTTCTATTTGCAGTGTTTTGAGGAACCACCATTTTGTTTTCTGCTGCATACCCACCAATAGTTCTCAAGTCTTCACTTCCTTGCCATTCTTGTTATCCTGTGTTTTTTGATAGTAGCCATCCTAATGTGCATGAAATGTTAACAATGTCTTTTGAAGAGCATAAATTCCTACCTCTCTCCCTCCCTCCCTTCCTTCCTTCCTTTGTCTCACTCTGTCTCCCAGGCTATAGTGCCTTGGCATCAGCCTAGCTCACAGCAACTGCAAACTCCTGGACCCAAGCGATCCTCCTACCTAAGCCTCCCAAGTAGCTGAGAATAGAGGTGTCTGCCACAAAGCCAGGCTAATATTTTTATTTTTAGTAGAGATGGGGTCTTGCTCTTGCTCAAGCTGGTCTTGAACTCTTTTTTTTTTTTCCCCTGAGATAATTGATTCTTTAGCAGGAGGGGAGCATTGGGGAATATATTCAGGATGGTTGGACTTTGTAATCTCTTATCAATAAGCAATCTCTCTGCAGTTTGCCTTCCCTTATTCTACCATCCGACACCCTAGTTGCTCAGTCTTCAGGAAATAGCATCAGGCCCATGTTTCTTTAGAGTTCTGAGTTCTGAGAGGTAGAGCATTCCTTTCAATAGGATCTAGAATTCCTAGGGTCACAGACTTTTGCTGACTAGTTCCTTGAGGTCTCAGGAATCCAGAGTTACTTGGCTCAAAATTCCAGGGGAGCTCAGAACTCCAAAGGGCCTAGAGTTCCTGGTGCAGGAACATTTGGAGGCCTAGGATGTTTCTTTTCTTTTTTCAGGTATAATTTCCATTTTATTTATTTATTTTTTTTAAATTAAATCATAGCTGAGTACAATAATGCATTTTGGGGGTACAATTTGCTGGTTTTATATATAATTTGAAATACTTACAACAAACTGGTTAACATTGCCTTTACTGCAGTTTCTTAATTATTGTGTTAAGACGTTTATACTCTACACTTAGTAGGAGGCCTAGGATCTTGAGGCAGACTGGTGAACACAATAATAATCTTTGTGGCTTGAAGGTGTACAAAATAATGTCACTATATCGGAGCAGTGCCTCAGCCTGCACACCTATGGGAGTCTGCAGCAGTGACACATACAAGTTGGCTACGTGCAGGTGGGTAGCTCCAGTGTGGGCAGCCACATGCACACCCTCGTGCAATGTGAAGCTCACCTGACAACCCACCATGGCCAGCAAGCTGGAGAGGTAGCACTCCCAAAGGATGGCTCGGGCCTGCTGTTCCTGGGATTCCAGAGATTCTTGAACTATAGGACACTCCTGGATTTCAGAAATCATAGGGTTCAAGGGGGCACTGCATCCATTGGGGGCAAAGCCACAGCTCAAGACATCAGGGCCCTGGGTGAGCTGGAGCACAGGCACGGGAATGGTGAGAGGAGTCTGCCATTGTCCTGGCAAGGTCCATGGCTGCTGGAGCCCGCACTTCCACCTGTGCCTGTGCTACAGAGGCCCAGGCAGGCCCTTGTCTTGAACTCTTGAGCTCAAGTGATCCTCCACACCAGCCGAAGAGCATAAATTTCTGATTTTAATGAATCTAGTTTATCAGTTTTTTTCTCTTGCGGATCATAGTTATGGTGTCATACCTAAGAAATCTTTATGAACTCAAAGTTACAAAGATTTTCTTCTGTGTTTTCTCTAGAAGCTTTTCTTGGGGAAGGTAGGGAAATTTATATTTAGTCCATTTTGGATTGATTTTGAATAAGATACAAGGTATTGACTGAAGTATGTTTGCATATATGGATAGCTAATTATTTCTGCATTGTATTGCCTTTCAGTCTTACTCAAAATAGTTGACTTGGGCGGTGCCTGTGGCTCAAGGAGTAGGGCGCCAGCCCCATATATCAGGGGTGGGGGTGGTTCAAGCCTAGCCTCAGCCAAAACTGCCAAAAAAAAAAAAAAAAAAAATCAGTTGACTATACATATGGTTCTATTTCTGGACTCTATTCTCTTCTTAAGTTTTGATCATTTATTTTAATGTGAAGCAGTGTTAAACCTAGTATAGTACAGGCTTCTCTCAGAAGTAAATTTTTGGTTGTGATGTAAGCAGAAGAGAAGATGAAGACATTTTACAGTCTGACAGGACAGATCTAATCTGCATTTTGCAGTGAGGGGAACTGTGAAAGGCAAGACCCAGCATTTTCTCCAGTCTTTATTTTAGGAACTTACCCAAATAGATTTGTATAACATATCTTGTTTTCAGGTTTAAAATTGAGACTGAGAATTTCTTTTAATCTTGATAAATAAGCATTTGAGTTTAAACTATAGTTATACAACAGTATAAAAATAAAGACTATCTTGATGAGGTTTAAGAGAACGAAGGAATTGAATATCACTAGAACAAAAATAAGTGTACTGAAGTTTCAGCTCTGCAAAGGGAGCCTGGGCCCTTGAAGGACTCTCAGACACCTTTCAGGCTGTCCACAAAGAAGTGGCTATGCTACCTGAAACAAAATGGAGGAGGTGGGCTCATTCTCTCAGTGGCTTGAGTTTGATCACCACCAGGTAAAACTTTCCTGAGAATGAAATCTTTATTCAAGAAATGTGGCCCAGTTCATATAAAAGTCACAAGACTATTTGCTGCCAATTTCAAGACATCACTTAAGAAATAATGTAGAGATGACTGAAGTCTTAGAGGTGGCAAAGGTTGTGCAAGTAGCTAACTTTTTTTTTCTACCTATCTTCCTACTTTGTCAGGGCTCTCATTCCAGTTCGTCTTCCATGGGGCTGCTGGATATAAATTGCAAAAGCACAACTCTGATCATGCCAATATCTGATTAAAGGTGTTTCTCAGTGACTCCAAAATGAAACATACATTTCAGAGCTGTAGCCCTTTGTGGTCTGGCCTAAGACCACCTTTTCAGCCTCCTGTCCAAGAATCTTCTTTGGTGCCATGATAAACCATTTGCTGACCCCAAGCATGCTGTGTTTTTTCACTCTACTGTGCATGTACTGATTCTTCTTGCTGGGATGCCTTTTCCCTCCTCTAAGATCCAGCTCAAGTGTCATCTTCTTTTGACACCATCCTGCACTATATAAGTAGGATGCAGTAAATAGAGCATAATATTTTAGGGAATGGGCTTAGGTTTGAATCCCAGTTATATCGCTTAAGAATTGGGTGAACTCTGACAACTTATTTAATTTCTTTGAGCCTTGATTTCACTGTAGTACAGTGCTTCTCAACCTTCCTCATGCCACGGCCTTTAATACAGTTCCTGTGGGTCGCAACCCACAGGTTGAGAACTATTACTGTAGTAAATACCTGATAGGGTTAACATGAGGATCAAATAATGTTATATGCATATATAGTACATATCAAAATATATGAGCATTTACTAAAAATTATTATTATTAATATTATCTCTAATTCATTTATTCAGTAAACATTTATTGAGCACCACTATGTGCTATTCACTTGTTCCAGTTGTTGGAGATGCACACATGAATGAGACCTTGCCATTGTATTTGAGCTGCTCAAGCACAATGCTTTAAGAAAAGAACATGCAGAATACTATTATTTTATGACTACTGTACGCCAACAACTTTAAGGTATCCCCATTTTGCAGCAGAGGAAACTGAGTCTCAGGTAGGTTAAGTCTGTCATGTAGATAGACTTAATAGTAGAGCCAAAAGTTAAAACTAGTCTAACTCGAGTGTTAAAAGGAGACTCAGGAAGTATTTGGAGATTATCACAAGCCCTTTCAGATTTACATCTTGAAAGATATCAACAATATTTTTCCAAAAGATTCTTCTGCCATAGGTGGTATATTTAACAGAATAAATTCTAGTCTTACCCAAGATAACAGGCAACCTTTTCTTATAATGCGTGTTATTCTGTTATTCATGTAACAAGTTCTGTTTCCTTGAGTCTTTTCAAGAATTAACTCTTGACCCTGTTCATATATACTTGTGTATTATGACTTCTAGAACTGAGAAGTTAGAATTTATAGTAAAGATCAAGAATCCAATAGCGTTTATCTTTAAAACTCTGGAAGAAGTGATGAGCCTCAAGTTATAGTTTTCACTAATAACTGTTTCTAAGTGTGTTTCTAAATAAAAGCAGAGTTTTGAGATGTTTTTAGAAGGAAAACATGATAAAGGGGCTCCTAAAGATGCTTGAATCCCATTGTATTGGTCAGAGTTATTAGTTGCAAACCATAGAATCCACTGAAACTATTTCAGGTAGAAGGGAGTTTGCTGAAAGATTTTAGCAGCTTCTAGACCCTCTGGTATGGTGAAAGAATCAGACTGGGCTATTCCACAGCCAGGAAAAATGCTCAGCAATACCAGAGAACTAGTCTAGTAAAATATATTGCTGCTCCTACCTGCTCATGATTTGACTTCAACTTGGTGTTCATTTTCTAATAGCTATTAGAAATAAAAGGAGGCCAGTTCTGATAGGCTCATGTGATTCTTTCTATATGTTTAGCTACATAGCTAAATACGTGTAAATTGATTAGCTATATACAATTTATCTGGGATTTTGTTTTATGTGAGCTCTTCTGACTAGATTTTATTTAAGGATTTACATCTATAGATAGGCTGAGCTCTGGTTAGAAGAGACAACAAATCCTAAATAAGTAAATTAAGGTATCTTCAAACAGTGAAATTAAAAGGAATAAACAAGTATCATATCTATTAACTTGACCAAAACTAAAAAATGTAATGTTGAACAAAAAAAGAAAATCCCAAGTTCTGTAATAACACAAACAGTATGATGCCATACATACAAAGTTGGGAACATGCAAAAATGGATTCTACATAATGTATACATATGTGAGAAAACTAAAAAGATGCTTAGGAATGATGAATAGCAAATTTATAATAGCAGTTATTTCTGGAGAGGGGAAAAAGGAATGGAATCAGGGAGGGGTATGCAGGGAGTTTCTGTTGTATCTTTAATATTTTGTTTTTTATGAACAATTTTCTTGAGACAAATAGAGCAAAGTGTTAAGATGTGCTGGAGCTGGGTATTTGAGTAGTTTAATATACAGTTTGTTATATTTATTCTCACTGTGTTTAAATATTTAATGATGGCTTGGCGCCTGTGGCTAAACAGGCTAAGGCGCCAGCCACGTACACCTGAGCTGGTGGGTTCGGATCCAGCCCAGGCCCGCCAAACAACAATGACAGCTGCTACCAAAAAATGGCCGGGCGTTGTGGCGGGCACCTGTAGTCCCAGCCACTTGGGAGGCGGAGGCAGGAGACTCGCTTGAGCCCAGGAATTGGAGGTTGCTGTGAGCTATGATGCCATGGCACTCTATCCAGGGTAACAGCTTGAGGCTCTGTCTCAAAAAACAAACAAACAAACAAACAAAATATATATATATATATATATGAAAAGACAGAAACCCCTAGGAGTGAGTTCAAGACCAGCCTCAGCAAGAAGAGACCTTGTCTCTTATTAAAAATAGAAAAAAAAAAAAAAGAAAAGAAAAAGTAAGCCAACATTATAGTGGATGCCTGCAGTCCCAGCTACTCAGGAGGCTGAGGCAAGAGGATCACTTGAGCCTAGAAGTTTGAGGTTTCTGTGAGCTACTGATAGCACAGCGTAGCCTGGGCAATAGAGTGAGACTCTGTCTCCAAAAAAATCATTTATCATATAACCCTGCTACCTGCTCTTCACTTGAAAACTCAGGCTTTGCTTCTTCCTGTGGGCTTCATAACAGATCCCTCAAAACAAGCCGTGTGTTTATTTTTTACTTGGAGTAGAAGTGAGGGGCATCCCTTACTGTGAGGCCTTGGTTCAGAAATGTAACTCACTGGGCAGTGCCTGTGGCTCAAAGGAGTAGAGTGCCAGCCCCATATGCCGGAAGTGGTGGGTTCAAACCCAGCCCTGGCCAAAAACTAAAAAAAAAAAAACCTAAAGAAATGCAACTCACAAGTCCATTTTGTCCTGCAAAGGGCTCCTTTTATTCATTCAGGGGTGGATTTTTGAAATGCAGTGCAACTTTATATAAAGTCAAGGGTGCCAGGAAAGTGAGCCTGCCAGGTGAAGAAAAGCGCAAGAAGCTTGATAGAATCTTCCAGCCCAAAGCGTGCCTTCACACACGGGCCACAGTGGCTGGCCCAGAAGGTGCCAAATAGATCTCAAAAGGAGATCAGAGTGTCTGTTCGATCCACAGCTCAGGACCATGTCCATCTGTCTTTGTCATGCACAATAATGTGCAAAAAACCTGAAAATATATTCACACAGGATCACAGAATAGGGTCCACTTGGTGTCTCTTGGCCTAAGAAGCATTCTGCTCCTGCAGGAAGGGTCAGGCAGTTTCCATCCTACCAAAGGCCAGGGTGTGGCCAGCTACCTCTGGCCTCTCTCCCACAAGGCTCTGCCAGCCTGCCTTCACACAGGTGTCTCCTCAGCCACCTTCTTCAGGAGTCCAGCTGCCACTGGGGAGTGCTGGGGACCCTCGGAACCATCCACATCTCGTATCTTCAAGCGCACTTTCTGGTTGGTCCTTCTCCACTCAGAGTACAACTGGCAATGGTAGCGGAAGGAGACCTGTGGGGCAGCCTGCCATGAGCAGGGAGGCCCAGAAGGTCTCCATCCCCAGGGAAGGAAAACAGGTCCCCACGGCACCTGACGTAGTCTAAATCAGGGTCAGGTTCATGCTTTCAAAAGCAGAGGTGGCATCTGGGCATTCCTTGTACACACACACACATACATACATACTCACTTTCCCAAGAGAGTCCCCACCAGCTCCCATCCCCACCCCAGTAAGAAGCAGGGAGCTTCCTTTGTCCTTCTCAATAAGAAGGGAGTGATACAGCCTTTTGAAAGAGTAAATGTTAATCAGTCACTCAAATACCAAAATTTGGAAGTAACCAAGATGTTCCTACATGAGTGACTGGTTAAATAAACTATGTCACAACCAGAAAATAGAATATTGTTTGGCACTAGAAAAGAAATGAGCTTTCTAGTCATGATGTACAATGTCTCTTGTCCTAGCTACTTGGGTTGGGGGTTGATGTGAGTTATGATGATATCATGGCAATCTACCCAGGGCGACAGCTTGAGACTTAATCTCAAAAACAGAAATTGTTATATGCAAGATTCATCAATGGACACCAAAATTAGTGGGCAAGAAAATGATGAGAAACAATATTTAACAGTATCCCCTCACAAGACGCCTACTAATTAGAAAGGAAAAAATATTAATAACAGCTTTACAATTAAGAAACTTATTAGACACCACATTAACCAATTATCATGGCTCACCAGTAATGACACATATCAATGCCATCTGCGTCCTGACATTACAGACTGAGAAGGACACGGCAGCACTTTGTGGTGTTCCTGCAAAGAACATGTGCACTGAAATGTCATCAGTAAGAACCAGGTATCTAACAACTCGCTTTGGGAGACGTTCTACAAAATAACTGGGCACTTTACATGTGTAAAGATCAGGAAACACAAAGGAAGACTGGGTTACATTTTTAGTTTGGAGGAGACATATGGACATGACAACTTAATGCAATGTGGGAATTTGGACAGGATGATTTGGACAATGGTGAGCTTTGAATAAAACCTTAATAGTATTGCATCGGTGTTAATTTCCTGCTGTTGGTAATTGCACCTTGGTTAAATAAACTATTAAAGGCTTTTCTGTGCCAGGCACGAGGGCTCATGCCTATAATCCTAGCACTTTGGGAGGCTGAGGAGGGAGGATTGTTTGAGCTCAGAAGTTTGACAGTAGCCTGAGCAAGAGTGAGACCCTGTCTCTACTAAAAACAGAAAAACAAGCTAGCCAAGAGTGTTGGTACATACCTATAGTGCCAGCTACTCAGTAGGCTGAGGTAAGAGGATCACTTGAGTTCAGGATTTTGAGGTTGCTATAAGTTATGATACCATGGCATTCTACCCAGGGTGACAGAGTAAGACTGTGTTTCAAAAAAAAAAGACTCTTCTGTTTCTTTTTACAAATTGTTATATATTTGAAATTACTGCAAAAGAAAAAAATTAAAAAACATTTTTACAACAAATCAAAATATGTTTAGGCCAGGCATGGTAGCTCGTGCCTGTAATCCTAGCACTCTATGAGGCCTAGGTGAGTGGATCATTTGAGCTCACGAGTTCAAGACTAGCCTGAGCAAGAGTGAGACAGCATCTCTATTAAAAATGGAAAAATTAGCCAGGTGTCATAGTAAGACTTGTACGCCCAGCTACTTGGGAGACTGAGTCAGGAGGATTGCTTGAACACAAGAGTTTGAGATTGCTCTGACCTAGGCTGATACCATGGCTCTTTAGTCCAAAGCAACAGAGTGAGACTCTATCTCAAAATAAAACAAAAATTTTTTTAAATACTTTTAAATTAAATGAAGCCAAAAAATAGTCAGACATATTTTAATAAGTCTACAAGAAATGACATGTTAAATTATGTGTCCTACTTCCTGAAAATACCTTATTTAAGTGTTATTTTAGTGATGATTCTTTTTTCAAAATATTATTCAAATACTTTTTCTGGAATTGCCATAAACGTCTTAACACAATAACTAAGAAAATGCTTCCATGAAGGCTATGTTAACCAGTTTGATGAAAATATTTCAAATTGTATATAAAACGAGCACATTGTACCCCATGATTGCATTAATGTACACGGCTATGATTTAATAAAAAATAATAATAATAAAGATATTGTCACTGGGAATGTTAATTTCTTTATTTAAAATTTTTTGATTATTTTAACTATTTTTCCAGATAGGATGGATAAAGGGATTGATGGATGGTGGATCAAAAGGTAGACAGAGGTAGATGAATATATATTAATACATATATTCAGCCATTAATGGAAATATTGTTATAGATTAATGTCACTATCTTGGCTTCAATGTAATTATATCTGTTTTAAATATCATGATTATTTACAAAAATAAATTTTCCACCAATGGGAATATTTAAAATAAAGTTCATTTCAATAATTCTCAAATAAAAGTCATAAAACAATCTGGGACAATAATAGATGTGTTGGAATTGATGCACAGTCTCCCAAAGTGATAGATGTAAAGTGCTATAGCATCCATAATTTCTGCTATGTTTATAAAATTGATCTCATTCAAGGATTGGTGATAGACATTTTAAGGACCCAGTGGGGCATTTTGAAAGCTATAATTCAACAGTGTCAGGCCAAAAGTGCTTGACTGACTTGTCAAATAGGACTTGCCCTGCTATAATTATGATGATTATGACATAAATCAGTATGACTGAAAACAATTTATATCAGTTGGTTACATTTGAAAAGGTCACAGGAATTACAGATAACAGCAGTCATTCTGAATGTCCCTATAAAAATCTACATTATGGCTTCATCTACCCAATAAAGTGGGAATGACAGGCTTTTGCATTTCAATTATTTCACAAAAGCATTTCTAAGTTATTAGCAACCAGCTGATCATGGCCTTTTTTCATTTCATGCATACCATTGTGTAATTTTAGAATAATCACGTTTTATCCATATTTCACCTTTCACCATTAGTTTTTCTATTTGCCTTCATCAATCTTGGTAACTCTTATGTAAAAATCTATTTAAAATCATGGCTTAGTTGTGTGAAACATCAGCTTAGCATTATTTACATACTAGAGAATGCATACATAATTGTTCATTATTAATTAACTAGATTAATCTAAAATAATAGTATATTGGGATTATTACCATTACTTTTTTCTTTTTAGGCATTTATTTTATTCTGTGTAAATTTTACAATGATTATTTTACTCCAAACACAAAAACCTTGAGATATCATTAGTATATTATGTTTTCTCTCATTTGATATTTGACTTCATTTCAAGTCTGTCCTAAAAGTAGGGTCCACTGTTTTTGGCTCCACATATAACAAAATATTTGAGTCATTTTGTAGGAATCTGCGAGAGTCATAGCATTACTGGGCCTGGGGCACTCCCCATGCTGCAGCAAACAAAGTCTTAGGCCACAAGAACAAAATCCCTTTAAATAACTTGAAACCCTTCTCAAGAAAGATGGGTTCAAACAAGCCCAGACCTTAAGGATTAAAATAAATACCTAACTCTTCAATGCTCAGACATTTTCAAAGATATACTAGAATCAAAAACATCCAGGAAAACAACCTCACCAAACAAACTAAATAAGGTACCAGTGATCGATCCTGGTGTGATGGGGAGAGGTGACCTTTTGGAAAAAGAATTCAAAATATCTATGCTGAAGAAGCTCAATGAACTTTAAGACAACACAGAGAAGGGATTCAGAAGCATATGAGGCAACAATATGCATCAGAATCTCTCAACAATAGAATTGACTGAACAGAAAAAAGAATTAGTGATCTTGAAGGCAGGCCATTTGAAAATATAGGGTTGGACAAACAAGTTCATGAACTTGTCCTAGAAAAAGTGCTACATATCTTACTGCTGAATATCATTATGGTTCTCATATTGCCAAAGGGGATACTTCAAAGGTGACTGTAGTGATATTCACCAATGAGGTATGTAGCACTTTTCTAAAGATGACTTTTTGAACTTGATTATCCAGCCTCACACATAGCCAGAAGAGAAAAAGGAATAAATAAAACTGAAGCACACCTATGAAATCTAGAAAATAGCCTCAAAAGACCAAATCTAAGTTATGGGCCTTAAAGAGAAGGTAGGGAGAGAGATTGGGACAGAAAGATCATTCCAAAAAATAACAACTTGATATTGATATCAGGTATAGGATGACCATAGAACACCAAGCAGATTTAATCCAAACAAGGCTCCAAAAATGCATTTAATAATCAAGCTCTGAAAAGTCATGGATAAAATAAACATCCTAAGGAAAGCATGAAATAAGAAATAAATAACATATAAAGGAGCTCCAATACATCTGGCAATAGACTTATCTGAAAACATCTTACAGGCCAGAAGACAGAGGCACAACATATTGAAAGTGCTGAAAGAGAAAAACCTTAACCCCAATATTATATTCTACAAAAAAATTCTTTGGATATGAAAGAGAAATGAAGACTTTCCTAGACAAACAAAAGCTGGGGGATTTCATCAACACCAGACTTGTCCTATGAGAAATGCTAAAGGAGTTCTTCAAACTAAAAGAAAAGGACATTAATGAAAAATAAGTAATCATCTGAGGTGTATAACTCATTGGTAATAGAAAAGAAACAAACATAGAAGACTCTTGCTGGAACTGTGGTGCATAAACAACTTATCCATTGAGTAGGAAGACTAAAAGGCAAACATATCCAAAATAACAATGACAACTTTTTGAGGATAAATAGCATATAAAAAGAAATGAATGGAGACAACAAAAAGTCAAAAAGCAGAGGTGGTGAAGTGAAAAAGTAGAATTTCTGTTAGATTTCTCTTTGCTTGTTTATGTTTGTTTGTAAGCAGAGTTGTCATATGCTTAAAATAATTGCTTATAAAATGTTTTCTGAAGCCTCATGGTATCCTCAAATCAAAAAACTTATAACAAAAAATTTATACACAAAAAATAAAGAGCAATAAATTAAAAAACATACCAGAGAAAAATCACATTTAATAAAGGAAGACATAAGAAAAAGAGGACCATAAAACAACCACAAATCAAATAAGAACGGGGCAGTAATTAGTCCTTACCTATCAATAATGAAATTGAATATGAATCAACTCTTCAATCAAAAGATATAGAATGGCTGAATGAATAAAAGAGAAAAACCAACTATATGTTGTCTACGAGAAATCCACTTCTCATATAAAGACACACATAGACTGAAAATTAAGGGATGGAAGGGTTCCCATGCAAACGGAAACCAAAAAAGAGCAAGGGTACCCCTCTTTCTATCAGATAACATAGTTTTCAAGACAAAAACTGTAAAAAGAGAAAAAAATGTCATAATACAAATCAAAATGAATTAAAGACTTAAATATAAAACCTGAAATTATAAAACTACTAAAAGGAAATGTTGGGGGAAAGCTTCAGGACATGGGTCTGGGCAAAGACTTCTTGAGCAATACCCCTCAAAGCACAGGCATGGACAAATGAGATCTCAAAAAGCTTCTATACAACAAAAGAAACCATCTATAATACGAAGACACAACTCACAGATTTGGACAAAAAATTTTCAAAATACCCTTCTGAAAAGGAATTAATAACTAGGATATTTAGGAGCTCTAACAACTCAAGAAGAAAAAATTAAATACATTTTAAAAATGGGCAAAGGTTTCAATAGACATTTCTTTTAAAAAGCAATAAAAATGGCCAATAGGTATATTTTTAAAAATGCTCAATATCATTAGTCATCACAGAAATACAAATCTAAACTATAACGAGACATCATCACATCACAGTTAAAATGGTTTTTATCCTGGGCGACACCTGTGGCTCAGTGGGTAGGGTGCCGGCCCCATATACTGAGGGTGGCAGGTTCAAATCCGGCCCTGGCCAAACTGCAACAAAAAAATAGCTGGGTGTTGTGGCAGGCGCCTGTGGTCCCAGCTACTCGGGAGGCTGAGGCAAGAGAATCGCCTAGGCCCAAAAGTGGGAGGTTACTGTGAGGTGTGAAGCCATGGCACTCTACCAAGGGCCATAGAGTAAGATTTTGTCTCTAAAAAAAAAAAATGGTTTATATCCAAAGGATAGGCAATAACGAATGCTGGCAAGGACATGGAGCAAGGGGAACCGTTGTACACTATTGGTAAAAAAAAAAAAAAAATGTACATTAGTGCAACCACTATGGAGAAGGGTATGAAGGTTCCTCAAAAACTAAAAATAAGACTACCATATTATCCAGCAATCCTACTGCTGGGAGTTATACAAAGGAAGAGAAATCAGCATATTGAAAATATACCTGCACTCCCATGTTTACTGGAGCACTATTCACAATAGCCAAGATATGAAATCAATGTAAGTGTCCATCAATGAATGATTAGATAAAGAAATTGTGGTACCTGTACACAGTGGAATATTATGTAGCCACAAAAAGAATGAAATCCTATCATTTGCAACAACATAGATGGAACTGGAGAACATTATGTTAAGTGAAATACAACAAGCACAAAAAAGACAAATCTTGCATATTATCACTCATGTGGGAGCTAAATATTGAAAACAATTGATGTCATGGAGACAGAGAGTCAAATGATGCTTACAAGGGGGTAGGAAGGGTAATGAGGAGGGGGATAAAGTGGGGATGGTTAATGGGTGCAAAAATGTAGTCAGATAGTTAGATGGAATGAACAGTATTTGATAGCACAACATAGTAATGATAATCAAGAATAGTTAGCATATACCCTAAAATAACAAAAAGAGTGAAATGGGAATGTTCCTAACACAAGGAAATATTGAATGCCTGAGGCAATGTGTACCCCAATTAACCTGATTTGATTAATTCATATTGTACGCCTATATCAAAACATCATATATTCCCTAGAAAGATATACAAACATGTGCCCATAATAATTAAAAATGAAATAAAAATAAATAAATACCAAGAAACCATGCCATCCTAAGGTCTCAACAGTTGCAAAACCTGCTCCTATTAAAAAAACAAACCAAAAAACCTCTTTTAAACTTATTCTAGTTACGGGTTAGTAAGAGTGCTAAAACTGATTTAGATACTAACTTTAAGAATGAGCACATTGATTAAAATTTTATTTTCAGATCAATTATTGTGCACATGCCTTTTTGAAATGTAGTAATAAAACACTTTTTCAAATGTGTTCAATGCCTTCTCTTCATGTTTAGATTCTATATACTAACTCCATGAACTGAAATAAGCCACCTTATCCCTTTGAATATGTTTACTCATTGATAAAATTTGGATAATTCATGCTTTACAGCCTGTTGAAAGATTAAAATATGAGCATATGTTAAGGCACACTACAAATAAAAGCGTCACATAACTGTTATTGTTAGCACCTTGCCACCAACTTACAAACATGGCTAAGACAAGAGTTTATGATATCAATGGACATGTGTAAAATGTTATACTATCATGTAATTGAGTGACACAGCAAGAATTGCGGCAGAAGATGTCCAAACAAATTAGAGATTCAACCTGAACTGTAAGAGATATTTCTGTGAAGAAATCAAATCAAACTAAACCCTCTTTCCTTTCTTCTCTTAGCTTCCCTTCTTCCAGTTCTTTGACCTTCTCTTCTGTTTCTGCATCTGTGGAAATAGCACAAACAAAAACCCAGGGGATGAAGGATAAAGCAAGGTGTTAAGATGAGCCTGAATATTTAAAGACTGACCACAAAGGTCTGATGGGAATTTCCCATACAAGGTTTGTAGTTGTCATCTCTGATTAAGTGACTAATGAGTTCATAGAGCTCATACTAGGGAGCTGGTTTTGTTGCTTGGTCTTATCTTTGGTGATGGGGAGGTAAGGAATGATTCGAAAGACAGTATGCTATAAGGAATAAAATATGACAGAATAGAATAAGATTTTAAAAGTTAGTACTAATACTTAGTCTACAAGAATTCTCAATTTGCCTTGTGAATCTCCAACATACAAATCTATCTGCAGAGTTTAGAAAACTCATTTGGGGCTCGGCGCCTGTAGCTCAACGGGCTAAGGCGCCAGCCACGTACACCTGAGCTGGCGGGTTCAAATCCAGCCCCGGCCCGCCAAACAACAATAACGGCTGCAACCAAAAAATGGCTGGGTGTTGTGGCGGGTGCCTGTAGTCCCAGCTACTTGGGAGGCGGAGGCAGGAGACTCGCTTGAGCCTGGGAATTTGAGGTTGCTGTGAGCTGTGATGCCACAGCACTCTATCCAGGGTTACAGCTTGAGGCTCTGTCTCAAAAAAAAAAAAAAGAAAGGGAATATAGAGGCACCTAGCTCAGAAGCTGGCTTATAGTAGATACTTGGGGTAATTAAAAAATTATTTATCATATTCTGTTATTCATTATAGGTTTGTGGGTGAAGTACCAGGCTGTTGGTAGTTTTAGTATATTATCACATAATGTGTGTATGTATGTATTTAAAAACTTATAATAGAATGTTTACACAAAAATCTGTTTTTTAATTACCCAAGTTTTTCTCAGAATCTGTTTCTCAGACCCCTGGTGTTTCCTGAGGTTTTTCCTGTGGGTCCTCCAGTCAGAACTAATTTTCTTTTTCTGTTTTTTTTTTTTTTTTTTTTTTTTTTGATTTTTTTGGCCAGGGCTGGATTTGAACCTGTCACCTCTGGCATATGGGGCTGGCGCCCTACTCCTTTGAGCCACAGGCACCACCCCAGAACTAATTTTCTAATAATAAGGTATTATTTGCTGTATTGACATTTCCAGAATCAATGGTGGGTGAAACTGTTGTCATCTTGATACAAATTAAGACAGTGGCACTAAAGTATATTAGTTGTATTCTTCATCACAATGGAATTGGAATTAAAGCAATAACTGCTAGTTACACTTAATGTTCTTGAAGAAGCAATACAACTATTAATTTTATTATATCTCAATCCATAAGTACATGTTAAAATGTATTTTGTATGATAAAATTGAAAGTACCTGTAAAACACTTTCATTTATTAACTATGAAATCTGATGGTTAATTCAGGGAAAAGAACTTGTACAATTGTTTGGCTTGGAAGCTTTTTAAACAGAATACCATTTTTACTTAAAAAATGGCTGGCAAAGTATGGTTGTACAGACTTGGGTATTTGGCATACATTTTCGCAAAAATAAACAAAGTGAGCCTGTCACTGCAAGGAAAACAACTGACAATATTTGTTACTAATGATAAAATTTAAGCTTTCAAGTGAAAATACAATTTTGGAAGACATGTATTTGCCACTGTGAGCTTGACAGTTTCCCAATACTTTACTTTTTCGATAAAATCAGTGTGATATTAATGAATGTACCATTTTGAAGTTGCATAGTGAAATGTGTCAGCATTTGGGAGAACTACATAACTCAGTAAACTAGTATTTTCCAAATAACTAATGCATATGTTACACAGTTATGCATGGATAAAAAGATCCATTGGAAATGGAAGATAGACCAATGAATTTTAATATATGAGTTGGAAATATGCATTGATAGGGTTTCAGAGTCTGTACTGCAGCAGCCTTTAAGAAATTACCACTTTTCACGTTTTGATGAAGAAGCAAAGACTATCCAATGTTACATGAAAAGGCTAAATAAGAGTGTTTATTTTATTTATTTTTATTTATTTTTTTTGTTTTTGTTTTTGATTTTTTGAGACAGAGCCTCAAGCTGTCACCCTAGGTAGAGTGCCATGGCATCACAGCTCACAGCAACCTCCAATTCCTGGGATGAAGCGAGTCTCTTGCCTCCGCCTCCCAAGTAGCTGGGACTACAGGCGCCCGCCACAACGCCCGGCCATTTTTTGGTTGCGCCGTCATTGTTGTTTGGTGGGCGCAGGCTGGATTCAAACCCGCCAGCTCAGATGTATGTGGCTGGCGCCTTAGCCCGTTGAGCCACAGGCGCCGAGCCTTTATTTATTTTTTTGAGACAGAGTCTCACTATGTTGCCCTCGGTAGAGTGCCGTAGCATCAGAGCTCACAGCAACCTCCAACTCTTGGGCTTAAGCAATTCTCTTGCCTCAGCCTCCCAAGTAGCTGGGACTACAGGCACCCACCACAATGCCTGGTTATTTTTTTTTTTTTTAACAAGTGAACAGTTTATTAAGAATTAAATAAGGGTATGATGTGATATAGTACAAGCAAGACACTCAAGATAGGTATAATAGTACTACTCACACAAAAACTTAAATTTCACCTCAAAAAAAATCACAAGACAACAGAGAAAGCAATTTCACTGTTATAAAATAAGATATTTCATGCAAAGTATTAACTGCCCCCCGAAAGCCCAAACTCCCAACAAAGGGAGGTTTCTTCTTTTATTGTTTATAACATTCCTGGAATTGCTTGTTTTATTTATTTATTAATTAATTAATTAATTTATTTTTGCAGTTGTTTTTTAGCAGGCCTGGGCCACCTTCGAACCCGCCAGCCTCTATGTATGTGATCAGCGCCCTAACCACTGACTGACCTATGGGTGCCAAGCCTAAATAGAGTGTTTTAATAAAAATGCTCCCTCCTGGCTCGGCGCCTGTGGCTTAACGGGCTAAGGCGCCAGCCACATACACCTGAGCTGGCGGGTTCGAATCCAGCCCGGGCCTGCCAAACAACAATGATGGCTGCAACCAAAAAATGGCCGGGCGTTGTGGTGGGCGCCTGTGGTCCCAGCTACTTGGGAGGCGGAGGCAAGAGACTCACTTGAGCCCAGGA
>CAUYRH010156102.1:0-16689 GCA_963574655.1 Perodicticus potto | reverse complement strand
TTTGGGAGCGTTTGAAAGCTTTGTCTTCCATGTCAGAAGTCCTTTCTTCTGCTTGCTCCATTCTGTTACTGAGGGATTCTACTGTATTTCTCAGATCTTTGAGGGCTGCAACTCCTTGTCTCAATGTGTCAAAATCTTTGGTTATTTTGTCTTTGAATTCTTGAGACATCTTTTGGGTCATCTTTTGGATTACTGCTTGAAATTCTAATTCCATCTTTTCCTCCATTCTGCTGATCTTATTTGCTATCCAGACTCTGAATTTGATTTCTGACATCTCCACTATTTGCTTATGCAAGGGATCTTGTGCTGTATCTACCTTGTGATTCCTTGGGGGAGTTGATCTACTCTGGTTATTCATATTGCCAGAGTTTTTCTGTTGATTTCACCTCATGATTATGTTTCACTCTTGCCTATGACCATCCACAGAGTTGGGGAGGTGTCTATTCTAGATCAGACCCTGGCAGGATCACTCTGTTGTTGCTGGATCTTTGTAGGGAGTGACCTACAAAGGTGTAGGTCCTCTTGGACTGCCCCACCCAGGGAGTTCTGGCTGCAGGAGTAGGTCTGGAGTGTGGTACACCCAGATCAAGCAGCAAGGCATGGGATGGAGCACCCAGTGGCCTTTGCAAAGGGAGCCCTATCTCCAGCAGTCTCTGGCTGGGAGGAGGGCTCTGGAGGCAGGGCATGGGTGAGGCAGCCTACTGAGTCCCTGACCAGGCGGGAGAGGGGTGTGGAGGCAGAGAGGGTAGGGGAGGAGGCGGGTTGTGTGGCTCCCAGAATTCCTCCCCTGGGCAGGCAGATGGAGGCCTGGCAGGTTCCTGGCAGAGTCCTTGGCTGGTCTGGGCAATAGGCAGTGGCCCAGCATGGGGGTCCCAGCAGAGTCCCTGGCTGCTGCAAGCAGAGGGCCGAGTCCCAGAGGGTGTGCTCAGGGTTCGGGCAGGCTGAGGCCAGGTGGGGCACAGATAGGCACCATTTGGGAATTCCTTCGGACTTCCTGGCCACTGCTGGCAGCAGGTGGGGTGCCAATAGGTCTGTGCGGGAGTCCAGGTGGAGTTCCTGGTTGCTGCTGCTGGAGGACTAATTCCTGGGGTGCCAATCAGGGCTGCACGTGGGTCCTAGCGGAGTGGAGTTCCTGGCCGCTTTAGGCAGTGGGCCTGGGGCATGGATCAGAGCTGGGTGGGATTCCCGGCGGGCTGTGAGCAGAGGCCAGGCAGGGCACAAATCGGGCGGCATGGGAGACTGGCGGACTTCCTGGCCGCTGCTTACAGCAGGCCAAGGCCCGGCAGAGTTCCTGGCCACTGCAGGCTGTGGGCTGAGGCCCAATGGGGCATGGATCGGAGCCCCTCAGGGGTCCCAGTGGCATCCCTGGCCTGGGGGCTGGTGGGGGCTTGGTCAGGCTCTGGAGTCTCTTACCTGGAGGGCGCCTGGTCTGGCAGATAGGGAGGGTGGGCACTACTGCCCAAGTCCTCTTCCCTCTGTTTCAGCAGAGGTCAGGGTTCTGGTGTGTCAGGTAAGGGGGGAAGGGTGTCCTGGAAGTTCAGAATGGCAGAAAACTTTAGTTCAGTTTTTCTGCCTGAAGCTTGGTTTCTTGAAGTCTCAGCTTGCTTCAGAAGTGACCTGCAGTTATCACTTCTCTCTCTCGACTGGGCTCCCGGTCTTCCGATAGAAGTTCTTATTACAGCTCGTGTTCAGGTAATTACCCCAACATTGTAAGGACAACAGGAAAACTGTCTAATTAACCGGGATACCTTGCCAGATTTTCTGGTTAATTGGGATACCTTGTTGTTGTTTTTGTTTGTTTGTTTGTTTGTTTTAAGACAGAGTCTCACTTTGTTGCCCTTGGTAGAATGTGGTGGCTCATAGCTCATAGCAACCTCTAATTCTTGGGCTCAAGCAATCATCTTGTATTTTTTTGTTAGAGATGGGGTCTTGCTGTTGCTCAGGCTGGTCTGGAACTCCTGAGCTCTAGCTATCCACCCACCTTCACCTTGGTCTATCAGAGTGCTAGGATTATAGGCATGAGCCACTGTGCCCAGCCTTAAGTGGGATATCTTGCCAGATCAGGAAATATGGGATTCAGTCCTGGTTCTACTACTAACTAGCAAAATAATATTGTATGCTCCCTATCCATCTCTACTCTTCAATTTCTCTATCTTATATGAAATAAGATGATTGAACTAGGTGATCTCCAAGGTTTCTTCCAATATTGATACACCAAGATTCTCTTGCTCTATCTATGTAACCCTTATCAGGATAGAGAATGCAAAACTGCCAAGATGTTTTATTCTTGTCTTTTATATGTGTAGGGAAGGTATTGGTACCTATTCATGAGGTACAGCTTTCCTCATGTGCTTCATTAGAGCTACCACATTTATAGTCAAAAGAAGCAAACTAGTCAGTGTGTGAACATTTTCTTGTGCTCAGAGAAGGCGACAGTAGTATGATTTTGTAACTTTATGGGTGCTAGAAAAATCTCTTGTCCGAAGATAACTCTGACCCCCAAACTAAAACTGACACTCAGGTGACAGTTTAATTTCTTTTTGCTTATTTCCTTGGTTATAAGTTTTTTTTTTTTTTTTTTTAAGGCAGATTTGAGAGAAGTAACATTTTAGATTTCATCAGACATAATAATTCATAATCACGTATTTGACAGCAGGAGGACAGCAAAAGTAGTAAGGGAAAAGGGTAACAAAAGGATCCACCCCTAGTCTCACTCCAAGAAAATTTCTATTCCACAATTATAACTGTGGGGTGGGGTTAAAGGAATATCATTTTTCTTCTTAGTGTAGTGGATGCATGCAGGTAGAATTTTTTTCTGTGCAATGTTACATTTTTGGCAACCAGGAGATCACGAGTGTCTCTTTGAGATGGAATGTGGAGGGCAATTCTGGGAGCACAAGATGCTGTCTTGTTTCCCAGTGTAAAACAGAGAAATAGCAATACCTTGCTCCCTACTGTTTTTTTCCTCTTAACAATTTTTTTATTAAATCATAACTGTGTATATTAATGCATTCATGGGGTACAATGTGCTGATTTTATGTACAATTTGGAATGCTTACATGTAACTGGCTAACATAGCCTTCACCTAACTTACTAAATTATTGTGTTAAGATGTTTATACTCTACTCTTAATAAATTTGACGTGTACCTTGCAATATGCACCATAGGTGAGGTCCCCCCGATTACCCTCCCTCCCTTAACCTCCATCCGTCCTTAATCCAGAGATGAAGTGCAGTCCACAACTGAGCACCTAGTTGTGTTCTCTCTCTCTCTCTCTCTTTCTCTGCACTCCCCCCAACCACCACCATATGAACTGTCTTTAATGTAACTCATATCTTTTTCTACAGACACAGGCATTGTGACACACTTGATTCTCTGTATCTCAATTATTTGCCTGAGAGCCATTTTATCAGGTCATTTTGCATTTTTATCTTACATTTGTAACATGATTAAATGTCTTTAAAACAATTCATTTGGAAAAGGCTTTTTTCTAATTCCTTAAAATAGATTTCAAAATCTATAGCGAGTCACCTGAAGTTAATGAGTGTTGTTCTGGTGGTTCAGTGTCAGTCAGGCATATCACCTTGAACATTATTTCTCCTCATCTGTAAGACAGTGATGGCAGGTCTAATGCATCTTTCTGATTAATCATTTTATACTGCAAAAATGAAAACTATTCGAGGAGGAGTCATTTATTCCCTTGTTGATTGTACAAAACATCAAAATTCGAGCTGTCTTAAAACATGGGAGCTGTCACGGAGTTAGGATGACATTTTGAGAGTATGCTGACTGAAAAGGGACACTTAAAAGGCAAATGTGACACTTTAATATGCTTAGGAAAGATGCCAGGGATTTAGTCCCTTTTGAAAAACATTGGCTACACCAATTCCAAAGTATGCCAGGCATATTTTCTCCTTAACAGCTCTGCAAGTGCAATCTAAGTACAGTACTTTGAAATGTGTTTGTAGGATTATGGGAAGCACACATAGAATTCAATTCTAAAATCTGTTTTTGTCCAAATTAATGACTGGAGACAAAACATCTGCCAATAACCTCTGTTTGGCTACATTCAAGCTGTCACCCTAGGTAGAGTGCTGTGGCATCACAGCTCATAGCAACCTCCAACTCCTGGGCTCAAGTGTGTCTCTTGCCTCCGCCTCCCAAGTAGCTGGGACTATAGGCGCCTGCCACAACACCTGGCTATTTTTTAGCTGCAGCCATCATTGCTGTTTGGCGGGCCCAGCCTGGATTCGAACCCGTCAGCTCAGGTGTATGTGTCTGGCGCCTTAGCCACTTGAGCCACAGGCGCCAAGCCTGTTTGGCTACATTCTTTTAAACTGCCTGAAAAAGATTCAGATGCCTTTCTTTTTATTTTGCTATACCTTAATACAGTTTTTAAGAGAAAGAGAATTTTAAAATTATTTCTAATTTTCTTCAATAGCATATTCTTTTAATTTAGCATATTGTTTTGAAACAGTTTTTTTTTTTTTTTTTTTGAGTCAGAGTTTCACTGTGAGTGCTGTGGTGTCACAGCTGACAGCAACCTCAAACTCTTGGGCTTAAGAGATTCTCTTGCCTCAGCCTCCTAAGTAGCTGGGACTACAGGTGCCTGCCACAACACCCAGCTATTTTTTGTTATAGTTGTCATTGTTGTTTAGAAGGCCTGGGCTGGGTCACGCCTGCCAGCCCCAGTGTATGTGACTGGCTCCGTAACCACTGTGAAACAGTTTTAATTCTCAGTATGATATTGTTGCCAAAAGCTTGGCACTAGGATTGAAACAACCTTTTGATAAAAATCAGGCTCCTGACTGCCATTCTTAAAACTAACTATGTGGCAAATATTTTGTTAGTTAGAGAGGGTGGCGAACTTAAGAGTGAGGGCCCACATGTGGCCTTGTGGATCCTGGAGTGCAGCCTTTTGAATAAATGCAAATTTTACACAATAAATCCTTTAAAGAAACATATTTGTTTTGTGGTGTTTGGATTTGGTCTGTCAAGGGGGTACACTTGGGGATCTGGAGGGACACATGTGGCCTTGAGGCCCCAGGTTTCCCTCTTTTGCAAGGCAACATTAACTAATACCTTTCTAATAAGGAGAGTTTTCCCAGGCTACAGCAGAAGCAAAATTAAGAAACAGAGGGAATATTTATCTATCAGGGAAAGAAGGGAACATCAGAACTGTGACATCTAAAATGAAGCCCTAAACTTAGGAAACAGAAGTTTTCTGTATCTGTTGATGTGGTAACCACAAGTAATCACAATTTTTTTTTCTTTTACTGGTAGAGAAACATAACTGCATGAAAAAATGTTTTAGAAGCTGTTCCTCCTGCAAGCATCAGCTGAATGAAACTCAGTGTTTGTTGACGAGTCATTATTACTGTCAGCCAAATGTATTTATCATTGCTAAGTGCTATGCTGCTTCATGAGCCTTCAGGAGAATTCTCTATCAGCCTCAGTTGATGAAGGGCTCATACCTAGAACACAGAAGGCTGATAATTTGTCATTTTGACTTGAAATACAGAGAAAAAAAGAAAAGCCATATTAAACTGTATATAATTACAGGGCTTTGATTCTGGTTATTTGAACAGAAGGTACAGAGATTTCTCATATATACCCTGTCTGTACATATGTACAGCCTCCCCCACTCGTTTATTTTGATACTAGACTAGACACTCTCCCTTTCTTCTTTATCATCCATAGAATGTGCCAGTCAAATTGCCTGACTTTGTAATTAAGGAAGGTTTTAAGGCTATCATCTTGATTGAAGATCCATTCTCATTATTCAGAACATTAGATGTAGAAGCAGTAGATTTAGGAAATTGGGGTGAATGTATGCTGACCCCAGGTTGGGTACTCTGGATTAATTTTTCTTTCTTGGCCTTTTAAAATTTAAACTCTGATCTCTTCTTTTCTGGTGGAGTGCAGATAAGATATTCAATTAACTTGAGGGTGCTGGTTAGTTGAGTTCTGGTCAACAAATGTGTATTTGAATTTATAGGCAAGGCTAAAACTAGGGCAGGATGATTTGGGCTTTGTCTCAGGACATTAAAATTGAAAAGAAGCAGAAGATAATTAATGTTCACTTCAAAAACTTAGCAACTAATGTAAATAGGCATCTTCCAGGAAACGGGCTGTTAACATATTTCTGTGAACTTTGTCATGTATTTTCATTTAAATTTGATTAACTCCATTTCACTGCATTGTCTTTAGGAAGGTTTACTTACCGACTAAAATATCTGCTCCCCCCCAAAAAAAAAGTTTCCTTTGACGATACACTAATGTATATCAGTTCTTACTTATCAATGGGCCAGTTTTCTTTCACTATCTTACTGTTATTAGCATTGATTCTATCTACTTTAGTTTGTTATTGACACTGACTTTATCTCAGAGGTACCTCAGTTGATAGAACTAATTGAATCAAAACAATAAACTTTTGTCTGCAAAAGTCTGTTATAATTATCACTGTATGCAATTAGTCATTTCTAAAATAATAAACATGGTTGCTAAGTACTTTTTAAGTTCACCTGTCTTACGCAGATTTAAAAGATTAAGAAAAAGTGTCCAACTTTCTTTTCTGTTCAGGGATTGACCTTTGAGACTAATGCTTACCCCATCTTGGCATCAGGAATGTCATAAGCATAGCTCAGTAAAGATGCAGAAAAGACAATGATGAATAGCAGATCTCCCTTGTAGATATTTTAAATATGACACTAATTCATTTGGGAAAGAAAGGCCTTCAATAACCATGCTTATTATGTAAAAAATATTCTTGCTAACCCCAAATACACAATATATTGTTTAATAACTTTCAAGTGAGGAAAGGTGGTGATCAGTGGACAACTTTTTGAACCAATATACCGAAAATCATACCCTAGGATTCTGGTGCCCTCCAAGGGGAAAATATTTCTCAAAAAATAACTCAGAAATAAGCAATGCAATATGTTTGGACCACATTTACCACTGGCAACACATAATTGTCTAGCAAGTACAAGCTGGGTTATAACAAAGAAGTTTGGGTGGGTGAATGGAACAATTTAAGATGAATACAGGTAACAACTATTAGCATTTTTTTTTCTTTGCAAAGAAGACACCTAATGAGAATATTTGAGAAGAAATATTTCTGGTATAGGACATCTTGTAGAAGGACAAGTCTGAAGGAAGTCATATATCCATGCTTATTGCAATACCTAATGTTTAAATAAAAAGCACATTTTTATATTTCAAAAGAAACTTGTAGTCATTTGTCATATTTTTCACAAGAGAGGAAGATTTGCCTCTGTGGCTGTTTTTAGTATGAGACTTTTATCTGTAAAGTTTAATGTTTGAGAAATCCTTTTCTGTAAAGATGTGCAGATGGCATCATCATAACCTTTGATATCAAAATCAGGTCAAAATGGAGGAGAAAGAGACAGAATTTCCAATTTAGAAAAAGAGTGTTAGAGATGCAAAGTCTTATGTAATGTTATTTCTTGAGTTGGGGCCTTAGACTTAAAGAAGAAAGAAAAATTTACAATGCTTTGAAGAGTCAGTAAAAAAGAGAGAAACCTTATGACAAATCTGTTCATAAAATGGTGGTGAAAACCTAATGCCAAAAATGAAGTCACGCTACGTGATTATCTGTATAGAAAATCTCAAGAAGCCTATATAAAAAAATCTCTTACAATTAACAAGTGAATTTAGCAACACCACAGATACAAGTTCAGCACATAAAAATAACTTATGTATTTTATATACCAGCAATGAACAATTCAAATTTTAGCAATGGTAATAAAAATTAAAGTGACAATATCATTTACAATAACCCTAACTGAACCATTTAGGTGTACATCTAACAAATTATGTATATGATCTGTATGCTGAAAACTACAAAATTATCAAGAAAGTGATAAAGGAAGACTTAAATAAACAGAGAAGCCTACTATGTACATTGATTGGAAGGCTTAAAGTAGAAAAGATGTTAATTCTTCTCAAATTGATTATTTTTTACAATCCCTATTAAAATCCCAGCAGGAGATTTTATAAATATAAAAGATGATTCAAAAATTTATATGGAAAAGTAGAGGATGTGGAATGCCTAAAACAATTTTGAAAAAGAAGAATAAAGTTGGAGGAATCACACTACCTGATTTGAAGACTTCTAATACAGGGCCAGGCAGGGTGGCTCATGCCTGTAATCCTAGCACTCTGGGAGGCCAAGGTCGGTGGATTGCTTGAGCTCAGTAGTTCTTAGAGACCAGTCTGAGCAAATACAAGACCTTGTCTCTAAAAATAGCCAGGTATTGTGCTGGGTGCCTGTGGTCCCAGATACTCGGGAGGCTGAGGCAAGAGAATGACTTGAGCCCAAGAGTTGGAGGTCCCAAGAGTTTGACTGTAAGCTATGACACCAGGGCACTCTATCCTGAGGGCAACAAAGTTAGACTCTGTCTAAAAAAAAAAAAAATGTCTCACCATACACCTACAACAATTCATTCACCAGTTGTAGGACATTTGAGTTATATTTAGTTTTTGAGTATTACAAATGATGGTGCTATAAACATTCCTACACAGGATATAGTGTGAACATATGTCTTCATTTTCTTGAGCCTAAGAGTGGGATTACTTGGTTATATGGTAAGTGTATGATGTGCTTCATAAGAACTGAAAAATTGTTTTCCAGAGACACTACACCATTTTACATTCCCATCAGCAATTCATGAGTGATCTCCTTTTTTCATATCCTCACCAGATCTTGATGTTGTCACTAATTTTTATTTTAGACATTCTTTTAGGTATGTGGTACTATCACTTTATGGTTTCAATTTGAATTTCCCTGATGGCTCATGAACTTGAACATCCCTTCATGGGTTTATTTGCCATCTGCATATCTGTTTTGATGCTATGTCTGTTACTATCTTTTGCCCATTTTCTAATTGGATTGTTTTCTTTTTTACTTTTGATTTTAGACAGTTCTTTAAATGGTTAGTAAGTCCTTTGTTCTCTCAGTCTGTGGCTTGTCTTTTAATTCTTTAAACAGGTTTTTTTCCCAGTGAAAAGGTTTTTAATGTTGATGAAATCTAATTTTCAATTTTTGCTTTTTTTAGATCATACTTTTGATGCCAAGTCTAAAAATTCTTTACCTAATCCTAAATTGTGAAGTTTTTCCTTGTTTTTTTTTTTTACTTTATCTAAAAATTTCATAGTTTTACACTTTACATTTAGAAGTATGGTCTAATTTAAGTTAATTTTTATGTAAGGTGTGAGGTTGAGGTTGAACTTTTTTTTATTGTTGGGGATTCATTGAGGGTACAAAGAAGCAGGTCACATTGATTGCTTTTGTTAGATAAGGACCCTCTCATATTTGTGTCCCACCTCCAAAAAGTGAACTCTATCCCTTGACCCCCTACACCCTCCCTCCTTCCCTTTCTCAGATCTCCCATCCTCCACCCCCTATTGTGTACTAGGACCTTAATTGTCCTCATATCAGAATTGAGTACATAGGATTCTTATTTCTCAATTCTTGTGATGCTTTACTAAGAATAATGTGTTCCTCACTTCCTGCACAGTGGGGCTTGAAGCCCAGCGGGCACGAGCAGGCAGTGATTTGCGGCCGAGAGAAGGCACTGGGGTGCTGAACCAACAGCGACATGTGCCGTCACAGGATTTGAGGTTTCTCTCCAGGGCCCTAGCGTGCGTCCTAGGGGGCCACTGTAGGGGTTGCGCGCTGGTGGGGAGCCTATGGCAGGAGCAGCACCAGCACAGGGTGCCGGGCCAAGGAAGACGGAAGGCGGGGCCAGCTCCACGACAGCTGCCACTACATACTGAGCGAGAGCCCAGGCCCAAGCGGATTTAAAAAAAAAAAAAAAAAAAAGGATGAGTTCTTGAACCTTTTTTTTAAAACCCATGAACATGCAATTGTTGAAAAGCATCTAACCTTTCTTTGAATTGCTTTTTCACCTTTGTCTAAAATAAATTGGGCAAAAGACATCCTATTTGGTTGTCTTTTGGATTCTCTCTGTTCTGTTCTGGGCATCTATGTGTCCTGCTACACACTTTTACAAAAGAATACTACTCAGCAATAAAATGGAGCAAATTATTGATACAGACAACGTGTATGAATGTCAAGGGCATGCTGAATTTTGAAAAGCCAGTTCCAAAGATTAACTTCTTATGATTCCATTTACATAACATTCTTAAAATAACAAAATTACAGTGATGGATAGCATTGGTGTTTACCAGGGGTTAGGATTGCTTAAAGTATGTGACTATAAAGAGATAGTATGAGGGAGTTTCCTTAAGGTGATGGGACAGTTTGACATCCTAGCTATGATGCTGGTTACACAGATGTATGCATGGGATAATATTTCACAGAATTATACACACACACAAAAAAAATAAATGCATTCAAATATCATATCTGGATAAAATGTATAAATTAATCGTTTTGCACCGATGTCAATTTCTTAGTTTAGTAGTTGCATTGACTTTTTTTTTTTTTTTTATCTTTGAGACAGAGTCACACTTTGTCACCCTGGGTAGCATGCCTAGGCCTCACAGTTCACAGAAATCTCAAACTCTTGGGCTTAAGAGATTCTCCTGCCTCAGCCTCCCAAGGAGCTAGGACTACAGGCTACGGCCACAATATGGGGCTATTTTTAGAGATGGAATCTCCTACTTGGTCAGGCTGGTCTCAAACCTGTGAGCTCAATCAATCCACCAGCCTTGGCCTCCCCATACCTGGCCTTTATACTGACTGTTTTAGATGTCATTGGGGGAAGTCAGGCAAAGGATCCATGGGAAGTATCTGCATTATTTTTTCAATTATTAAGTTAATTTAAAATTATTTCAAAATAACAAAGTTTTAAAATGAAATGAATGCATGAATAGAGGCCTAGAACTACAGTGAATTATTGATTGGTGACAGTGTATTAATAAAGAAGAGGAAAAAAGGAAAATTCGAAAAGCATGCTTTACTTCACAGTCTTTTTTTCTACTTTTTGCAAGACACTATTTTACAGTGAAAGTTTAGTGTTTTAGATCACTGGGAATCCTAAAGCATTGAAGATATTAAATATTTTGCAGATCTTTTCCGAAACAGCTTCATTTCTAGGATTGGCATAGGAAGGCCAAAAATGGGCTCAAAGATTACCAGAACACACAGGTCTTTGCAAGATCTCCCCAGCAGTGGCATGGTCCATGAGCCACATGTTTAATTCAAGCTGCAATATTCTAAAAGCAGGAATGGTCCCATGGGACATGAGAGGAGAGGGGGAGAGAGACAGAGAGACAGAGAGACAGAGAGACAGAGAGAGACAGATACACAGTGAAATCCTACCTGATGCCTCAGTATTTTATTTTTATCTTTTTTCTGCCATTTATAAGATAAACATAATACAAATAAAATATTTTTCTACTCCTTTTAAATAATAATAAAAGTGTCATATGATTAAGGAAAATATTTAA
Source organism: Perodicticus potto (assembly GCA_963574655.1). Classification (NCBI taxonomy): domain Eukaryota; kingdom Metazoa; phylum Chordata; class Mammalia; order Primates; family Lorisidae; genus Perodicticus; species Perodicticus potto. The sequence goes on along the minus strand of CAUYRH010156102.1, from coordinate 5,250 downwards.
TATTAAAAATTCCTTTAAAAAGAGCATAGTGTATAGATTTTAGAGTTAACATGTCTTTCTTATTAGTGACAACTCTGTTTTCGTGCCCAACAGATTCACATTTGTCAGGAGGTTCTGTATTCTCCCAAAGTTTGCATGAAACCAGAGAAGTGGGTACTGACAGCAAAGGTAAAGGGAGATGGTGGCTGCCAGGGAGATGTGAGGGACAAAGGAATACTAGCATGCTTCAGATGGGGATCACAAGTTTTAAAGGTTAGCAATATAATCAAAAAACAAAGGTTTAGTCACGCACTGTTTACTCTTAGGAAGTAATAGTCTCTTTTCATTTATTAAAGGGAGCATTGTTTTTGATAAAAAACCAATGTGCAGCCAAGCTATTAATTTATTAAGCAAACACTTAATGAATGGCTACTTTGTTTTTGTGAATATGGTAAGCATTGCATATTACCTAATAAGCAAAACATACAAGATCCCTGAAGTTGAAGTTTATAGTACATTAAGGAAAACAAACATTTAAAGAATAATAACACAAATATTTCTTTTTTTTCCCTTTAAAAGATTTGTTGGGGCACAGGAGAGAGCCAAGCCGCAGCATGTCTGACTGAGAATTCCCCAAGCGGGGACTTTTCTCAACCACCTGGGGTCTGGAGAGGCAGGGAGAAATGGCGTTAGAAATTCACATGCACAGTTTCTGTGAAGAAATCTGCAGAGATCCAGAGGCACCACATTAGCCTCTAGCGAGGCAGATCGGTGCCGAGCTGATTTGAAATCTCAGGAGGTTTTATTAAGATTTTAGGGCGGAGATCCACACGCAGAGCCGACAGGAGCTGGTCGCGCGCTCGTCGCAGCCGGTGCGGCGGGTCCACCAGTCCGAGCCTTTCCGGCGGGTCACCCGCCGAGCAGTTGGGGAACGCGCGTTTCCGTCCGGCGCTCACAGCCTGGGTTCAGACAGGTGGCATCCGCCGCCAGGGCTCAAGGATGGGGGAGTAGCTACAGGAAGTGACCGCGCGACCCCAAGGCGTATTTTTGTGGGATGAAAAGGGGATGTTAGAAATGACCTGAAGACCATTTACAGATTAACATTTTGGGGGACAATTTTATGATGCTTGATTCACCCTTGAAGTAATGTGGACAGAAGTTCTCGAATTTGCATATTCCATCCACTGGAACCAGAAGTCGCCCTGGAGGGGGAAAAAAGAAGATTTTAGGGCATGTGTTTACAGAATGAAGAAGTAAAGAGTAGTCTCTGGACTCAGTCATGCGGGTGGTCTTTTGATTATGGAACAGGTCCTCAGGGGAGAGGCACTGAATCATAGAACAGTTCTCCAGGGCTGAACTAAGCAGGTAATCAAGTTGCCTTAGGGGATGGGAAAGGATACTTTTGGTTACAGTTTTCAGGCTAGATCATACGGGCTCAAGGGTCATTCTCAATCTCTTTCTAACTCTGCTGATATCCTGTCTGGGCTAAAATGCTGAACTTTACTCAGACGTCCCCGAATTAGTTTTCTGTCTATTCTGGTAAACATTACGACGCCCCCTCGCCATACCACCATAGGCATGCTGAGAACATAGGGCTGAGGTCTCTGATATACTAGCGCAAGTCCTCTGGAATGTCCACCTGCATCGTATTTCTAACCACAGATTAAAGGCTGAGTTGCCAGTGCTGTGGCTGACATCTGTAATCCCAGCACTTGGGAGGCCTAGGTGGGTGGATTGCCTGAGCTCAGGAGTTGGAGACCAGCTGGAGCAAGAGTGACACCAACTCTCTGAAAACCAACTGGGCATTGTGGTGGACGCCTGTAGTCCCAGCTACTTGGGAGGCTGAGGCAAGATGATCACTTGAACCTAAGAGTTTGAAGTTGCTGTGAGCTAAGATGCCAAGACACTCTACCAAGAGTGCCCAAGTGAGACTCTGTCTCAAAAAAAAAAAAAAAAAATTATAGGCTGAGTGTGGTGGTTTACACTTGTAATCCCAGCATTCTGGGAGACAGAGGCATGAGGATCCCTTGAACTCAGAAGTTCAAGACTGGCCTAAGCAAGAGCAAGACAGTGTCTCTACTAAAAATAGAAAAATTAGCAGGGCATGGGAATTGGTGCCTGTAGTCCCAACTACTCAGGAGCCTGAAGTGGTAAGATCACATGAACTCAGGAGGTTGAGGTTGCTGTGAGCTAGGTTGACACCACAGCCCTCTAGCCTGGGAAACTGAGTAAGACTCTGTCTTAAAAAATAAATAAAATAAAGTATAATAAAGTACAACAAAGATTATAAAAAAACTATTATATTTAGACTATAACATTAAAAAAAAATTCGGCTGGGTGCTTGTGGCTCAAGTCTCTAATCCTAGCACTCTGGGAGGCTGAGACGCGTAGATTGCTTGAGCTCAGGTGCTCAATATCAGCCTGAGCAACAGTGAGACTCCCTCTCTACTATAAATTGAAAAACTAGCCTAGCACTATGGTGGGTGCCTGTACTTCCAACTATTCGGAAGCTGAGGCATGAGGATCACTTGAGCCCAAGAGTTTGAGGTTGCTGTGTGCTTTGATGACACCACAGCACTCAACCCCAGGGCAAAAGAGTAAGACTGAAAAGAAAAGAAAAGAAAAGGACTATGAGATAAGTACCAGGAAGTATATAATACACACAGATTATCTCTCTAAAGAAGAGACATTTAATGTGAAATCCAAAATATGATGAGACATTACCTATGTGAAGGTAGAGGGGTCATTTCAAGCAAAGGAGTTTGAATAGGCAGAAGCTTTCAAATAGGAAAGTAGAGCTTAGAGAATTCAAAGAATTAAAATAAATGTGTTTGGAGGGTAGAAAATAACAGCAAAGGTAAATAGAGGTTGGTAAATTAGGCATCAGCTAGATCAGCCTAGTCTTATAGGTCATGGAAAGGAGTGTGGATGTTATTTTTAGGGCAATGAGAAGTCATCAAATATTTTAAGGCAGAGCAATAACATAATCAAAATTTTCATGTCTTAAGTTTGCTCAGGCTGCTGAAAGTCAAACGCAGAATTAGGATAAACGTATAGTAAGCTATTTGAAAATCTGTATTTGTTTTATTTTCCCTAATCTTAATATTGTGGAAAATACCAGATTAATCCAAAAGCATTGGTTTTTTCATACTAACTTTATCCCTGATGAAGTGTATAGCTGTGAACAAGTCTGTAAGAATACTTCATACTTGTTTAGACCTTATATATTTGGCAAGTATTTTTTTGTTGTTGTTGTTCATTTCAGAATATTAGTGGGTACACTGTTTGGTTTACATACTTTGTTTTTTGCACAAATTGAGTCAAAGTTGTAAGTGTGCCTCCCACCCAGGGTGCACCATACACAGCTCCCATCTTGATTTTCATTAGATTTACTTCCAGGTGTGCACTTAAGTGTTGATCGATCAGTTCAAAGCTGGTATTGAGTACATGTTTTTGGAAAGCATTTTATCCACATTTTATTATACCTCACAAAGACCCCAACAGGTAAATAGAACAGATTTTTGTCATTGTTGGAAAAGAGGTATAAACAACTGTAAAAAGTCATGCAACTGGTTAGTGGCTACTAGGGAACCAAGGTGTGTATACTACCTGGCTCCTTGTTTAGTTCTTTTTTCTCCTTCACCATACTGACTTTCATGCTACTTCTCTTTCTCATTGATACTTATGTCCAATATAAATCACTTCTGTCCAGTGTAATGATCACAGAAGTTGTATACAATATGGTAACATGTGGTAAGATGTCATAGGTTTCAGATAAGGTAAAGAAAATGCAAAACGTTGAAAAAATATCAAGTACTGTTATGTTGCTGCTTAATGATGAGGACGCATTCTGAGAAATGCATCATTAGGGGATTTTGTCACTGTGAAAACATCATAGAGTGAACTTAAACAAATATAGATGAGAGAGCTTACTGTCAGAGTACGTTGTATAGAGCTTACTATACCTCAAGGTATAGCCTATTGCTCCCAGGCTACAAACCTGTACCACATGTTACTATACCAGAGTGCTTTAAATGATGTAGGAAATTAAAACATGATGGTCATAATAATATGTTATTTACACATATCTAAACATATAAAAAGTATAATAAATATACAGTGTTATAATTATATTTTTAGGGATAGAATCTCACTATGTTGCCCAGGCTGGTCTTGAAGTTGTAGACTCAAGCATTCCCCCTGCCTCAGCCTCCCAAACTGCTGGGGTTACAAACCCAGGATGTGGTATTATAATCTTATGGGATCACTATCATATATGCAGTTTGTCATTGACTGAAACGTCATAAGGCAGCTCATGACTATACTATCCAAATATAAGATGCTGTAATTCTATGACCCAGGACTACTATAAATGTTGGCCCAAACTTAAGAGATATACACTTTGTTTGTAAACAAGAAGGACAGAAGCAGAGAGCAGAATGGTGCTTACCAGGGACAATAGCAGTGGGAGACATTAGGAAAGATGTTTGTCAAAGGATACAAAATTTCAGTTACACAGGAGGAATAAACTTAGATGATTTACTATACAACATGATGACTATAGTTAATAATGTGTCCTGTATACTGGAAAATTGATAAAAGAGATTTTAAATGTCCTCACTACAAAAACAAAGGATAAGCATATGAGGTAATGGATATGTTAATTACCTTGATGTAGCCATTTTACAATGTATGCATATATCAAAACAGCATGTTATGCATTCTGAATATGTGTAATTTTTATTTGTCAGGGTAGCACCTGTGGCTCAGTCAGTAGGGTGGCCATATACCAAGGGTGGCGGGTCCAAACCCAGCCCCTGCCAAACTGCAACAACAACAATGACAAAACATAGCCAGGCATTGTGGTGGGCGCCTGTGTCCCAGCTACTCGGGAGGCTGAGGCAAGAGAATTGCCTAAGCCCAAGAGCTGGAGGTTGCTGTGAGGTGTGACGTCACAGCACTCTACTGAGGGCAATAAAGTGAGACTTAGTCTCTAAAAACAAGCAAACAAACAAACAAAAAAAACCAAAATTTATTTATCAATTTAAAAAATAAATAGATTTAATTTTTTAAAAAAGATGCATTAGAATTCTAGCACTGAAGGTCATCAAGCCACACGCAATAAAGATAGTTCCAGTCCATGAACCCCTGTATCACTCTCCCTCCGGAGAAACCCTAACTGCCCCCTTCTATCATCGCCCGATTCAGCAGGAAGCAGTTAGATCGAGTCTTCGCCCCTTTTCCCTAACAGCAGTTGGGGTTTCTACTTGG
>CAUYRH010156101.1:0-18337 GCA_963574655.1 Perodicticus potto | reverse complement strand
AGACTTGGTCCTGTAGCTTAAAACCACTTTGGTGTAAATCTTCCATTTAAGTCATAACCACATACTCAGGTTTACAAGGCAAAGCTAGCAAGTGATGTTTTGGTCAATTAACTGTTGTAAGAGATTTCTTTTTTTTTTTTTTTTTTTTTTTGCACAAAATTAGCTCACCTGGCCCACTTCAGCAAAGGGAGATTAAATTTTTTTTTTTTTGTAGAGGCAGAGTCTCACTTTATCGCCCTCGGTAGAGTGCCGTGGCGTCACACAGCTCACAGCAACCTCCAACTCCTGGGCTTAGGCAATTCTCTTGCCTCAGCCTCCCAAGTAGCTGGAACTACAGGCGCCTGCCACAACACCCGGCTATTTTTCTGTTTTGCAGTTCGGCCGAGGCCGGGTTTGAACCCACCACCTTCAGTATATGGGGCCGGTGCCCTACTCGATGAGCCACAGGCGCCGCCCAGGAGTTTAATTTTAAAAACCCATTTCAGGCTGGGCGCAGTGGCTCACATCTGTAATCCTAGTACTCTGGGAGGCCGAGGCAGGAGACTGCTTGAGCTCAGGAGTCCGAGACCAGCCTAAGCAAAAACAAGACCCTGTCTCTACTAAAAACAAACAAATAAATAAATAGAAAAATTAGCTGGGCCTTGTGGCAGGTGCCTGTAGTTCCAGGTACTTAGGAGGCTGAGGCAAGAGGATCACTTGAACACCGGAGTCTGAGGTTGTTGTGAGCCAGGCTGATACCATGGCACTTTAGCCTAGGCAAGAGAGTGAGACTCTGTCTCAAAACAATAAAATAAAATAACCCATTTCAGGCTGTTTGCAGTCATGCAGGCCTGGGACTTCCTGGTTCCTAATCCTGACACTGAACAGAAATCCAAACCTAACAGGCTGAAATCACTACTTTACAATGATGCTAAAAATACATATTATTCACTAGAGAAAAATATGTTAAATAATTGACCATGAAACTAAATTCCTGTATTTGGGAACTGAGAATAATAGCTGTCTCTTTCAGGATATTTCTAACTGTATCTTCCTAGCTTTTTTAGTTCACATATCTTATTTTCAAAGTGGCAAACAAATAATTCACCTAAAAAGAATACACACTGAAAAGTAGTTAGTTAGGCCTTTCTTCTTTCTCAACAGCTGCACCCTACAAACCACACCCAGTGGACTCCCCACTGGTACCAAGTCTCAGCCTGGAAGTGGGCACCAGGTCCAGGAGGAGAGACCACCAGACCAGCTCCTCTGGAAGGAAGGAGGAAATACACACATCCCTGCGTACTGGGAGGCAAGGCCTGATTTTCTCAAATCAATCAACAGACGTCTGCTTATTGATTTGAGAAATCAATCTGCCAATAAACAGATGCTAATATACAGTCCCACCTGTGAGCAGATCAGCACGGGTACACAGTTCAAAAGCACAGCCACAGCCTGCACTCCCCACCTTTGACAAATATTATTAACCTACTGTGCAGGGGCCGTTCCCAAGCGCTTCTCCCCCTCCACAGGTGTGCACACCCTTATCAACACCCGGGACTTTTCCACACAGACTGGGTCTTACTCTGTAACCAGGTTGCAGTGCAGTGGGTTCACCGCGGCCTCAAATTCCTGGGCTGAAGCCATCCTCCACCTCGGCCGCCAAGTAGCTGGGACTACAGGCGCACAGCACCACACCCAGCTCAACACCACGCATTCGGCTGCAAGGAAGTCTCTAAACAGTTTTGTCCTACAGACCACACAGTGGCTTCCCCACTGATACCAAGTGTCACCCTGGAAGTACACACTAGAAGATACTTTATCAAAGGAGCAGGAAGGAGGGAAAGTGCACGACCAGAAGGAAGTATCTTTCCAGAGCTTTGCTCATTTCCTGTTTCCAAAACTCAGGGCTCAAAAACCCTACTTCTAAGGCACCACAATTCCAAATGACTCATAATTCAGCTATCCGGAAATTTTGCTGCAAATCCCCTCCAGGAATGCACCAAGAACCAGGCACTTAGCTACACGAGGAAACATTTTCAAGATTTTAAATAAAAAAAATTAAAAGCCCCAAATACATGTGCTACACAAGTTAAAAACCCTATCAGCACTACAGTCTCATCTACAGGTACAACAGCCACCGCCAGACTCAGCAGGTCCCTTCCCCACCCACGCGGCCTCATGCTGCTGGCCCCTGAGAGGCTTTTCAAGGGTCTCACCTATGAGTCACCCAGACATGGAGCAATCAGGCTCTTTGCCACTTGGTGGAGGAGCGGCCTAAGGGCCTCAGTGCCTGCCTGCTCTCCTCTGAAGAGGGGAGAGCTCAAAGTACCAGGTGACCACTAACTAATAAAGGGGTGGGAGAGGAGGACGGACCCCCATTTGGGGGAGCACCATTCCAAACTAAGAAGTCACCCAGTCCTTCCTCCAACACACACTGGCTGACATCTCCCCGGCTCTGGACGAGTCCCCTCCCCGCAGGTCCGGGCTGACCCTGCCCTGGCCCGGGGGCTCACAGCAGCAGTGGCGCGTAGGCACATCTATAACGGGCGCAGATACCAGAAGACAGCCAGAGGCCAAGTGTTGCCGACACCAGAATCAGATGTACAGGAGGTGGCCAGTGAGGAAGAGACTGTCCTCGGAGCCTGGACAGGGGCCCCAGCTCTGCTCCCACCAATGCTGCTTGGCCCCTTCTGTCCCTCCTTAGTAGGGGAATACTCTGGGGGCTCACCAGACCCCTTTTCTGGTCCTAACATGCTAAATTGTTATAAAGTAAGTAAATAAAAATATCGTCTAGAAAGAAAAAGAACCGTAACAAATGCAGCTTCCCACCCCCAGGGACAGATACAGGCACGCAGCGTCCCTGACACGTGAGGGGTTTTCCTGTTGAACCTTCACTCTCTGACATTTCCAGAAAGCTTTCAGATGTTTCTCATTCATGCTGGAAAGGAAAACTCCGGACTCAGGCCTTCTGCCCTCCACGTCACAGGGTGATCCTCTGGGGCACAGGCAACCTTCAAATCTAGTCTCCAAAACTAAAAACACCCACCAAGATACAAAATGCATCAGCAGGAAAATGAGTTGTGCTCTTTTTAAAAAATACACAGGCAATCTCGACAGACACAAAGCAACAAGAGCATCACACACTGTCTAGTGAAGACCAACATCTTTGATCTTTTTTTTTTTTCCAAGAGACATGGTCTTGGTTTTGCTCAAGCTGCTCTCAAACTCCTGGGCTCAGGCAATCCTCCCGCCTCGGCCTCCCTGAGTGCTAGGGTCACAGGTGTGAGCCACTGGACTCGGTCAGGGAATTTTATTCTGAGGAGAGGGTTCCCATCTGCACCCCAAGTCGCCCCTTCACAGCCAGAACTCACCTTCTGTCATCTGATGACAGCAGGCCGGGGCCGGGCACGGGTTTGCCAAGCAGTTGTTCAATCCCCTTCGTAACTACAGAGTGCTGCATCACAGGCCAGCTCCCACCCTAGCAAAGCAGGAGTGTCTGTATCTGCAAAAGCCAAGCCCCCCTCCCGTGGTCTCTTCCTAGTCTCAGCTGCCACTGAATCCTGTCACGCCCTTTGTTCTGGAGATTGTGTGAACCAGGGCACAGACCACACTGAGCAGCTTTCTCGGGGGCAGGCTTCATCCAGACTTCTGCAAGCCTGGGACCCCCACATCCCACAGGCACCTCACACTCAGCAAGTCCAAAACTGACCTCACCACTCCTACCCCACCCTCTCCTGATTCCCACCCTGAAAAGTGCTGCCACCACCTGCCCTGTTCCATCTGATGCTCCCACCTGGGCGATGCAACAGCCCCTAATGCCACTGCCTCACCTCTGATGTATTCACTAGGCCACCATGAGAGCTATCACGAAAAGGCTCATGCCTATAATCCCAGCACTTCAGGAAGCCCAGGTGGGAGGATGGTTTAAGGCCAGGAGTTCAAGATCATCTGGGGGCAGGCTCAGCACCTGTTGCTCAATGGCTAGGGCGTCAGCCACATACACCTGAGCTGATGGGTTCAAATCAAGCCCCGGCCTGCCAAACAACAATGACAACTACAACAACAAAAAATAGCCCAGCATTGTGGTGGGCGCCTGTAGTCCCAGCTACTTGGGAGGCTGAGGCAAGAGAATCACGTAAGCCCAAGAGCTGGAGGTTGCTGTGAGCTGTGATGCCACAGCACTGTACTGAGGGCAACAGCTTAAGACTCTATCTCGAAAAATAATAATAATCAGCTGGGGCAACATATCAAGACCCTGTCTCTACGAAAATAAAAAAAAAGAAGAAGAAGAAAAAGAAAAATTAGCCAGGGGTGGTGGCACATGCCTATAGTTGTGGCTACTGGCTACTTGGGAGGCTGAGGCAGGAGGATCTCCTGAGACCAGAGGCTGCAGTGAGCTGTGATGACATCACTGCATTCTAGCCTGGCAACAGCTTGAGACTATTTCAAAACAATAAAAATTAATTACAATCCTATCTAATCACTTCCAGGCATCATGCCTTCTCCAAGGGCCCTAGGGGGCTGAAAGAACCTTCATGAAATAGTTCTTCCCTACGTCCCCAGCCCTACCCTTGCCACATTTCCTCTGCTGACTTTGTGCCCCAGGCCACCCCATTCCTGGAACCCAGAGGAGTTCCCTCCTGCAGCCCTGGCACTCACTTCCTCCCTCCTCACAGGTCTTAGCACAAACACCACCTCTTCTGCAACACGGCCTCCGCACACTGTGTCTCCCCCCACCTTGCAGCAGTGACGAGGCTCTGAATGTACCTGTGTAACCATCTCTCTCCCGAATCAGGCATCAGCCACGGGACAAGGACCACATCTACCTTCCCCTCTGTCTCTCCAGCGCCTACTACAGTCCTCAGGACAGAGCAGACAGGTAATAAAGATTTGTTGAATGAAATCAACTCAGCTGGTCCCTTGGAGGTTTGAGAAAACCTGCCCTATTCTGGAACTGCCACACACCTGCTGGCTGCATTCAATCCATATAAAAAACCAATGAAGCTGCTTTAAGGCAGTGGTTGTCAAGCCTGGTGTGCTCTGAATCACCTGGAAGACGAGTTAAAGCACAGCGTGCTGGGCCGCACCCCCAAATCTCTGATTCTGTAGGTCTAGGGTGGAGTTTAGGAATCTAGGACTTCTAACAAGTTCCCAGGTACTGCTGACACTGTTGGTCCCAGGAACTTATCTTAAGAAGCCCAGTTCTGGAAGAAGAAAGGGAGTCTACAGCTAAGGCCAGGCAGGAAGTCTCAACTAAGACCCCTTCCTGGGAGTCGCCACCTGCTACACTCTCCCCTAAAGTCTGACTTTGCCCTGCAGCGGAAATCTTCCGCCAGCCCCTTCTTTTTCATTTATTCCTTCGAGAAACTGAGGAAAGAAATCAAAAGCAAATGAGCTTACAGACAACGACCCACAAGGCCGGCCCCAGGGCTCTCAAGACTGTCACTTCAAGCACACTTTGGCAAGGACTGTCTCACGATCCCAGGGAGGGTCTGGGGGCAGGTGAATGGCCGCCTCTCCCCTCCCAGCCAAGAACAGTCTGTTGACTTTGGGCGTGAATATTCCCAATTTAAGAAAGAAAGAAATAACAATGGACTATTCCCTCCAAAAACTCAGAAGAATGTATGTGTTGAGGAAAAGATTGAAACTTCCAAACCAAAATCCATGAATTTCTGTAGATTTGTCCTTTACCTTGGCCTTTAAAATCACATACCAGGTGGGTGGCACCTGTGGCTAAAGGAGTAAGGTGCCGGCCCCATATACTGGAGGTGGGGGGTTCAATCCCAGCCCCAGGACAAAACTGCAAAAAAAAAAAAAAATCACATACCAGGGACATCACTCAAATATCTCAGGCAACTCCAGAGTTCTATCTAGGGAGGTCCAGCCTCGGGGCCTGAAATATCCTCACATGCTATCAATTTTCAAAGGCAACTGAATGCATGAAAAAGAACCCCGGGGAAGAGAAAGCAAAACCGGCCTCCATCCTTCCTCAGTGAGCCCCAGCCCAGGCCACTGAGAGAAGCCTTCCCAACAGGAGCAGAAGCTGAAGGGGCCACGCCAGGCTGCACTTACCTGTCACAGCCCCACTCCGCACATCCCCCAGGGAGGTCCCTTCCCCTGCTCCTCCTCAGCCCATCCTACCGGTAACTCTGCAAGCATTCCTGCCAAAACCTGTCAAATTGCATTCCCTAAAAAACAGATACTGTGAGGCTCGGCGCCCGTAGCACAGTGGTTACGGCGCCAGCCACATACACCCAGGCTAGTGGGTTCGAACCTGGCCCGGGCCTGCTAAACAACGACAACTGCAACAAAAAAATAGCCGGGTGTGGTGGCGGGCGCCTGTAGTCCCAACTACATGGGAGGCTGAGGCACGAGAATCGCTTAAGCCCAAGAGTTTGAGGTTGCTGTGAGCTGGGATGTCATAGCACTCTAACGAGGGCCACATAGACTGTCTCAAAAAAAAATAAATTATATATTCCCATGTGGCAAAAAAGCAGGTCAAAAGACCAGTATTACTTATCCTTCCATTGGGGGATGGAAGGAAGGAAGGGAGGGAGGGACTGGGCAGGGGGATGACAGAAGATTTTTACAGTCTTCATTCCTTTATCCAAATTTTCTAAAGTTTTCTATAAAGAACATGCACTACTTTGACAATAGAAAATAAATTTTATAAAAATAATCTTAAATATCTTTTGTTATAATAAGAAAAACTAAGCAAGCATGCAAGGATGCAACTTGTCAAAACTGTTCCCCGTGCCTTGAGCACTTGTCCAGGGCACAATGGCAGCGGGTCAGGAGCAGATCAGAGGCCTATAAATAAGGCTTCTCCCCACCCTGTGTAGCCACTGTCCTTCAGAAGAAGACAAGTGCCCCTCACAGGCTGCCAGGCCTGGCCACCCCACTTTGGGGAAAGAGGCTCAACTGTTCTCAGGAGAGTGGTGAGAAAATCCCTTGGCGCAGGCAGACCGCCTGCCCCAATGCTGGGCCCTGCATTAAAAGATGGGAATAATTAACGGGTACTTCCCCTCCCCCCAAAAAACCCAAGATCCTAATTTAGAATTGTGTAATAAGTGAAGTGACCACATTTTCTGGACCAAAATTAAGACACAGAACATGACTAATGTCCTTCTCGGGCAGGGGTCAGCAAACCACAGTTCTCAGGCCACATGGAGTTCTGCAGCTTGTTTTGTAAATAAAGTTTAAATTGGAAGACAGCCAGTTCATTCAGTTATATGCTGTCTGCAGCGCGTGCTCTTACACAGGTATTATCCATCGCTGCTTTTTTTGGATATAAGAGCAAAGTTCAGTAGTAGCAAGAGAGGCCTATGGCCCATGGAGCCTAAACTACTTACTATATGTTGACCTCTATTGCAGGGCAATGGAGTAAAATATAACTGTCCCAGGAAATCTGGAAGGTCCCCAGAGTTGAATGAGAACAGCCCAACAAGGCTGGCATAGGGGTGCGGACCCTCCATTACGGCTCTGCTCTTGCCCCTGAGAAACAGGCTCATCTCACCAGACACAGAGCTGCTCACCACCCAGAGGCCTCCAGGCTAGAGGGAGGGAAAGGAAGGGGCTGTGTTCTGGCCACATTGTAGAGGAATGTCCAAGGTAGAGTGGCTTCTAAGTGCTGCTCATGAAAGGATCAGGCCTGGAGGGGGGGAGAGGGTTCAAGACACCAACTTGCTGTACATCTCTCTTCCCTCCTAGGGTTTCAGGAGAGTCTTAGCTACAGCTGCTGCCCCTGCATTCCACCCCACTGTCAGGGCCTGAGCTCGAGCTGATGGAAATTCATCCACCATCTAAGGGCTTACTCATTCGTTGTTTACAAGAGACCCCTTCCAGGCAAGCCCTGGGCGTGGTCAGTGGCAGGAGGGAGGCATGGAGGCAGACAGGTAGGTAGACAGATGTGCACTGAGGTCCCTACCCACTCCATACAGAGCCTCGCTTCACTGGAGGGGTGGGGGCGATGGCAGGTGGCCTGGTGAGCCACACAGGCCCGTCTGTCCTGGTTGAGAGGTCTGAGCTTCTGTCTTACCTCAGACCCCACACTGGTCCATACCCACATCCCTAAGGATGACCCAGTGGAGCTGTGCCTCAGAAGGAAAGAACTTTCTAGACCTCAAGTTGTCTTCTAGGCTGAGGACTTCATGTTCCCTTGAAAGTTACTTCTGGACTACTGGCTTTTTTCTTGGCAAGTTTAAGAACACACACCAGAGCTTGTTAAGCAGCAGCAACACTCCCCCAATAAATTTAACCGGTTCCCCAGATGTTTTTACTTTTTGAGAAGTGAACCAGCACACCACAATGACGTAACTACAGCTGCTTTTACTGACGGTTTAGTATATGCCAGGCTCTCGGTTCAGTGTGCTACCTGGCACAGAAATGGATCTCTCAATCTTTTCTTTTTTTCCTTTTAGACACAGGGTCTTGCTCTGTCATCCAGGCTAGAGTGCAGTGACCCTGTCATAGCTCATTGTAACCTCCAACTCCTTGGCTCAAGCAATCCTCCTGCCTCCTCCTCCACTCTACCAAGGGTGACAAAGTGAGACTGTTTCAAAGAAAAACAAAACAAATAACGTTTTCTGCTTAAAATATTTAAAAATATGTGGCTCAGAAGTGATAACAGTAACATGGTAACAAAGGCCTGGGGTTATCTGACCTGGGTTTCAATCCTGACTCTGCTACTGACTTGCTGCTGTGACCTAAGGTGACCTAAGTCATGTAAGCTTATCCTTGTACCTCAGTTTCTTCATCTGTTCTTGGAAATGCCTAGATTCAGTAAATCATACAATAGCATTTAGGTGCTCAAAAACCATTAGCTGGGTGGCGCCTGTGGCTCAAAAGAGTGGGGCGTTGGCCCCATATGCCAGAGGTGGCAGGTTCAAACCCAGCCCCAGCCAAAAAGTGTAAAAAAAAAAACCATTAGCTAACATGATGATGATAATGACTATTACAACCACACAGACAATCTGCAACGAAGAAGAGACGTGGTGAGACCAGAGAAAGCATGAATGAGACCCATCTGGATAATCCTTTTATTTATGTATCAAGTCTCCATGCTGGGTACAGTGTCACATCTGAGTCAGAGAGGCAGGCAGGGTGGGGCGGGCAGTCTTATTATCATTTATTATTATTTAGCACTGCGGTGTGAGGCGGCACTCAGACGCGGAATCCAGCATCTGGTGGCCTGCCTGGAAACAAGTGAGCCATAAATACCTGCTGAGGTTCCGTGCCACGTTTTTTTTTTAAATAGAGACAGGGTCTTACTCTGTCAGTCAGGCTACAGGTTGGGGTGTAGTGTTGTGATCCTAGCTCACTGTAATCTCCAACACCTGGGCTCAAGCAATCTCTGGCCTCAGCCTCCAGAGAAGCTGAGATTACAGGTACCCCACCACGCCTAGCTAATTTTTGTGGAGACCAGGTCTTTCTATGTTGCTCAGGTCTCAAACTTCCGGATTCAAATGATCCTCCCCCCTCAGCCTCCCCAGTGTGGGGATTACTGGCATGAGCCGCCCCGCCAGTCCTTACCACTCTCAGAGGAAAACAGAACGGGAGGCTTTTGCTGAGGCATTTTCCAGAAAGATCAGTGGGAGGAAAAATCCCTCTAACTCCCCCAGATTCCTGCCTCCAAGCCCTGGAACACTCCCAGTTTCATCTGGGCTCAAACGGCTCCTTCACTGTCTTTGGGATAAAGTCCGGACTCCTGCGCCTGAGGCTCCAGGTCTCGAAATCCTTTCCAGCTTCCACCCACTCCTGTCATGCTCCGATCTCCAGGTCCTTCCCCTAGGCAGGCGGACTTGCCCCTCCACTCTGCACCCCTGAAAGCCCACCCACCAGCCACCTGGGCGGACCTCGGGACTCAGAGTCAGCTCCCCCTGCCCTGACCAGGTGGGTCATTCCAGGCCATTCCTGGACCATCCTTGACCTGTTTGCTCCTCCCGATGGCATAAATTCTTTTAAACAGAAGGTGGATATACTTTAAATGTATGAAAAGTACCATAGAAATTTAAGAACACATTCCTATTCTGGCCTAACTTGACTCTCAGCTGCTCCGTATTTAAGTCTTCCAATCAGCCGACCTAACTCTTCCAGGGCTGGTCAGAGTTGACCCTGTTTTTGTAAGTTACCTTCTTGCACAGAGATATCTCTTCTGTTCGAACTATAAGCCCCTACCCCCCATCTCAGACACGTCTGACTCCTTCCCACCCTACCCCACACAGAGACTGACCCTGACACTCAAATAACAAGTGTTAGCTGAATTTACACAGGAAGGTGATTGAGGACCCCTGGAGTTAAGGATGAGGGTTTTCCTTAACGTGCAATCAGATATTTAAAAGTCTGTCCTTAAATGCGGCCAAAATACTGTGCGTGGCTATGGCAGGCTGAATAATGGCACCCCAAATATGTCCATGCCCCTATCCCTGGAGCCTGTGACCTGCGAATGGGACGCGGCAGATGTGAAGTTAAGGCTTCTGAAACAGGTGATTATCCAGGGGGGTCCAGGGTAATCAGAGTCCCTGGTAGGTGTGGGGGAACTTACAGCCAGGAGATGTGGCACAGAGGCTGAGGTTGGAATAATGAAGTTATGGAGGACAGGCCACAAGCCACAGAACCTGGGCAACCTCTACAAGTGATCTTCAACCCGTAAGCCATGAAAAAAAATTTAAAGATCATTAATTACATTATTTTTTGAAAGAAATTCAAAGCACCACAAGTATATTCTTATTTTTACTCTTTTTTTTTTGTAGAGACAGAGTCTCACTTTATCACCCTGGGTAGAGTGCTGTGGGGTCACAGCTCACAGCAACCTCCAACTCCTGGGCTTAGGCGAGTCTCCTGCCTCAGCCTCCCGAGTAGCTGGGACTACAGGTGCCCGTTACAACGCCCAGCTATTTTTTTGTTGCAGTTTGGCAGGGGCCGGGTTTGAACCTACCACCCTCAGTATATGGGGCCAGCGCCCTGCCCACTGAGCCATAGGTGCCGCCCTTTTACTCCTTTTTTGATCAACATAATGTAAGAGTACCACAGAAGTTTGACTATAGGTCCAAATGTGCCCTGAGATAAAAAAGGTTGAAAAACACTACTCTAGAGGCTAGGAAAGGTGAGGGGAGGGCCCTGCCCTTGAATCTCCAGAAGCAACTAGCCCTCCTAACACCTTGATTTTAGCCCAGTGAGATCCCCATTTCAGAAAGCTAAACTTCAGAACTATAAGGCAATAAATCTGAGTTGTTCCGAGCCACTAAGTTTGCGGTGATTTGTTACAGTCACAATAGGAAGCGAATAGACGGGCTGTGTTTTAAGAAGGCAAAGTGTCAGGCTGGGGCGAGGGGCTGTATTCTAGAATAATTTCCAGACCATTCTCCTAAAATAACATAGACTAGTCACCCCACAAATAGTGCTGAGCGCTCACCAAGTGCCAGGAAGCACGCACAACACGTTCTTGATGAGTCTTGTGAACGTCCCCTATAAAGGTGTCCTGTTCTTCTAAAGCCTCTCTCCCAGGGGCAGTGCAGTGTTCAAGCCATTACCGAGCCCTTACGACAGCCAGGCACTGTGCTCTGGCTTTATAGTCTTAATCTTTTAAAACACTTTCACTTCAGAGTCAGTATGTCAAAAGTACTACTGCAATGGTACATTTCAAAACTATTAAGAGGGCAGCACCTGTGGCTCAGTGAGTAGGGCACCGGCCCCATACACCGAGGGTGGCGGGTTCAAACCCAGCCCTGGCCAAACTGCAACAACAACAACAAAATAGCCGGGCTTTGTGGAGGGCGCCTGTAGTCCCAGCTATTCGGGAGGCTGAGGCAAGAGAATCGCCTAAGCCCAGGAGTTGGAGGTTGCTATGAGCTGTGAGGCCACGGCACTCTACTGAGGGCGATAAAGTGAGACTCTGTCTCTACAAAAAAAAAAAAAAACTATTAAGAAAAGAGTCTAATTGTGATGGGTGTGTTACTTAGTTCAATGTAAGCATTTCACACTGTATGTCGAAGCAGTACCCTGAATGCCATAAATGCATCAATGTACAAACTTGTGATTTAATAAAAAATAATTTTTTAAAAAAGCACTACTAGGCTCGGTGCCTGTGGCTCAACGGGCTAAGACGCCAGCCACATACACTTGAGCTGGCGGGTTCGAATCCAGCCCGGGCCCACCAAACAACAATGACGGCTGCAACCCAAAAAATGGCTGGGCGTTGTGGTGGGCGCCTGTAGTCCCAGCTACTTGGGAGGCGGAGACAGGAGACTCGCTTGAGCCCAGGAATTGGAGGTTGCTGTGAGCTGTGATGCCACAGCACCATCTCCAGGGTGACAGCTTGTGGCTATGTCTAAAAAAAAAAAAAAAAAAGCACTACTAATAAAATAGCTACCATTTATTAGTCCCCTTCTCTGTGCCTGTCAATCATCCATTCACTCATTCACGCATTCATTTATTTATTTTTTATTTTTTACTTTTTTATAGAGACAGAGAGTCTCACTTTATCACCCTCGGTAGAGTGCCGTGGCATCACACAGCTCACAGCAACCTACAACTCCTGGGCTTAGGTGATTCTCTTGCCTCAGCCTCCTGAGTAGCTGGGACTACAGGCGCCTGCCACAATGCCCGGCTGTCACTCATTCATTTATTGAGATAGCATCTTACTTGACTCTTCTGCCCAGGCTGGAGTGTAGTGGTCTCATCCCCCACAGCTCACTGCAACCTCAAAGTTCTAAGCTCAAGTGGGCCTCTTTCCTCAGCCTCCCGAGCAGCTAGGACTACAGCTGGTGCCATCCCCTTCTTGCTCAGGCTGGTCTAGAACTCCTGGTCTCAAGCAATCCTCCCTCCCACAGTGCTGTGATTACAGATTGAGCCTGGCCTCCTTGTCACTTTATATTACTTCTAATCCTTCCCACAACCTAGTGAGGTGTTAGCATCCCCACTCACTGATGGGATAATTAAAGCTCATCAAGGTTAAGAAATCTCCTCTAAGTTCCAACTCTGTCAGAGGCTGGGCCCATCTGTACCTGACTCCAGGCCTCACCCCTTCTTCTTACTGCCTAGGAAACTGAGGGACCCAAGATAAGAAACCTGTCCCCAATCCACAGTTGTTGTTTTTTTTTTAAGCAACAGTCACTAACCAGGAGACATAAGCAAGCTTCACACCTTGAATGGTCCCCCGATCTGGTTGCAGAAAATTATGAGTCATATATGTATAAATCTTGGAGCCAGCAGGGCTCTCACAGGCCAACTGGTCAAACTTTCCACTCTAGAAAATTCCTTATCTACCAGGACTGAAGGCATCACACTTCTCAGCACCATGGGATCCCACAAGCTCGATTCTGGAGCCAGTTTGGTATTAAACACAAACAGTAGAAAGAGGCAGGAGTCCCACACTGAAGACCACCTCTGGGCATGCAAGAGCAAAAGAAGGCGCCACTGGGCCCTCAGTACTGACACAATGACACCCAGACCAACCTTTATTAGCATCACGTCCAAATGCCACACACAGGCAGGTCCGGACACTTGCACACATCGCTGGGATAGAGGTTAAATGACATGTTCTGCCACTGAGGTTACATGCAACCCTTCTGCACCACGTGTATGCAAAACCCCAATAGCATTTTTAAAAAAACAGTGAATTAACTCACACAAGGGACACTCCCAGCCAGGCAAAGAGAGATGACGAGGTGACAAGCCCAGGAGAGATGGCTGTCTCCTTGAGGATCTCCATGTTCCCTAGTCTACACAACTGAGGCTGGGGGCCGTGAAGACCCTTCCCTGTGGGCCCCAAGCAGCTTTACCTCCCACTGCTTCCAGAACGGACCTCCCCCAACACACACGCCTACTTTCACACCCCACTCCCCCCTTCTCCTGGAAGACATTTCCCCTGCTGGAGTCTCACACTGCTGGGCCATTTAAACCCCTCATATTCAAGTTACCTCCACTCCTTTAAACTCCCGTATCTCTCAACAGCCTCAGGTCACTTCACCATGCCCTGTATGACCTTTCGTGTACCTGTCACATCTCTACCACATGGTAATTTCCCAGAGAGTGGAAACCTCTCTTTCCGGGTCCTGTATTCCCCACGGTGTGTGGCAGTGTGCCTTGTACACACCAGGAAGGTAACACCCACACAAATCACTGAGGCAGTGGCCCAGCCACCCAGGGGCTCCTAGCTTGCCAAGCTCCCTCATCTAGAGACCAGGACCAAAGAGACACCAGGGTGCTGAGCTGAGCACCAGAGAAACCTGAGCTACCCCACGCACACAGCATGCAAAGCCACGGGCCTGTTGCAGTGGCAACAGCTCTTCCTTAAGGGGTAATTTTTACAGGAACAAAGCCAGGAGAGTTTCCAAACCGGCTTCACGAGTCTGCGCACAGTGGGGACACAGACGTGGGGAGTACAGGGATGCCATTATCTCCGCTGCTTCTCTATCATACCCCGCCCCTCATCTGTAAGAAGACTGAGGACGATGATGAGGAAAGGAAGAACCAGTTGTTCCTTAAAGCCAGTCTGCCTGCACAGTGACCAAGCACTACAAATTTATCTTTCTGGCTCGGCGCCTGTGGCTCAACGGGCTAAGGCGCCAGCCACGTACACCTGAGCTGGCGGGTTTGAATCCAGCCCGGGCCTGCCACACAACAATGACGGCTGCAACCAAAAAACAGCTGGGCGTTGTGGCGGGCGCCTGTAGTCCCAGCTACTTGGGAGGCGGAGGCAGGAGACTCGCTTGAGCCCAGGAATTGGAGGCTGCTGTGAGCTGTGATGCCATGGCACTCTACCCGGGGTGACAGCTTGAGGCCCTGTCTCAAACGAAAAAAAAAATTATTTTTCTTTTTTCTTCTCTTTTTTTTTTTTCTTTTTTGAGACAGTGTCTCACTTTATCACCCTCAGTAGAGTGCCGTGGCATCATAGCTCAGAGCAACCTCAAAATCTTGGGCTCCAGCAATCTTCTTGCCTTTGCCTCCCAAGTAGCTGGGACTACAGATGCCCGGCCCCAACACCCCGCTATTTTTTTTTTTTTTTAAATAAAGACGGGGTCTCACTCTTGCTTAGGCTGGTCTGGAATGCCTAAGTTCAGGCAATCCACCCATGTCAGCCTCCCAGAGTGCTAGGATCATAGGCGCGAGGCACTGCACCCAGCATACAATTTATTTTTCAATCTCAGAAAGATTGGGGATGTTTACTCAAGCATCTGTCAAACAGTAACCACCTACAGCTTACTGGGCAATCTACTCTTACTTTTACCCTCCTCTGAGCCAGTATCGGTGCCAAACAGAAAATGTGCCTGGCAAAGAACAAGCACTGGGCTTGACCCCCGGCTCAGAGCTTTAACTTAACATTTATTTTCACGCGAACAGCACCCAGGACCTCTCTCCAGCCCACCAGCTGGCAGGTCCTCTAGTTCTAGAACCACGCACGATGTCATGCGGCTGACAGGGAGGGCACCAACCACGCGAGACCTCGGGCACACCAGGGCTCCTCTTTGGGCCTGTGCTTCCTCATTTCCTGGTGTATAAATAAGGCCATTGACCTAGATGATCTGTAATTCCCAGAGATTAGGACAGGGCTATTTACCCCTAGAGCCCCGTCAACAGGGACAGCATACCACAGGGCTGTTCTGAAAGTCGGGATTCAATGGGGTCTGGAAGGAATGATGCTCAAAAAAATGAGTACTAATCCTTCCAGACATTCTATGAAAACAGCAAGAGATGGAGGAAGACCCCTGTGTGTCACAAAGGCAGAGAGGTGGAAAGCTTCTAGCGTCCCTCTCGGGAAACACGGTTTCCAAGAAAATCCAGTGGGTGGGACAGAGGCAGGGAGAGAAAAAGGGACTGACCTTTCTACACTACCAGGAGCATATCTTTGCCTTTCTTGTGCACATGCAAACACACACACGCATACACGTACTACACACACACACACACATACACGTACTACACACGCGCGCGCGCACACACTCCTCACTCACTCCTACGGGGAATATCCAAGTCATCCCACATTCAGCAGAGGGCCTCACTCTCTCAGCAGACTTCTTTTTCCCCCAAATGGAGGTAATCATATGTGAGCACCCACAAATTCTTGGCTCCACCTCTCAGGCCCTTCCCCGGCCCTTCTTTCCCATCCCATCTCCTCCCACACCAACCATCCCCCTCCTCCTTCCTCTTCAAGGACCTTGCCCCTGACCTATTTTTTCTGTGGCCTTCGCTCTCTCCTTTCATGAAAGCCTTCCTGTCTCCCAGCCCACAAACCCACCCTCAGCTCTCCTGCTGACTGTGCTTCCCCTCAGCCCCTCGCCATGGCCAACATGGTCTCCCAAAGACAGAGCGCACTTGCATCTTTCCCGCTTCCTCCGCACACACGGCCTGGCCCCTCTGTAGGCTCAATCCAGTGGGCCTCCTCAGCCCACCCCCCAAATTTCCCTGAAGCTCCCTGTCACCCCTCCACTTACTAGGCCTCATCTCCCTCCACTGACTTCACGGTGTGAGGGTTCCCAGGCCCATCCTCCATCCTGCCTGGGAACCCTCACACTTGCTACCTGCACTGTCTCTTGGGCCACTTCAGCCTCTCCACTCTTAAGCCAGACAGAACCTGTCAGCCATCTAAACCATCTCTAGAACAAATCAAATTACACATATATACACACCCCATCAAAGTCCCATGGGCAACTGTAAAGGGGATCAGGGGAATTTTAGAGGGTGATGGAATTGTTCAGTATCTTCGTTGTGGTGGGATTTACACGACTACATGCATTTGTCACACTGCAAAACTGCACATCAAAAAGGGTAGATTTACTGTATGCAAATTGTCTTAATAAAAAAGGATGGGAAAAATAGTCCCACACGCACCTAACCCCACCATGTCTAAAGCAAACATCACCATCTTCCCCCAAACCACCTCTGCCTCCTCCTAAATGCTGTTTTCAGTAATAACAGTATATTCTTGCTTCTCCCCCCACTAGAAATCTCAGCCCGGTGTCCAAACAATTGGTCCATACATTCTACCTGCATAGTCTTTTGAATCTTTGCCTCTCCTTGAGGACTGAAGGAGCTCTCACTGCTCATAAACCACCTCCCTGGGCTCCCATTCCTCCCACACATATAATTCCAGAAAGACCAAGACCCCTGAACTCCTCCACTCCCACCAACTCCCCTTTCCAAAGGCTCTCCCAAGGTCCTGGCTGTTGTTTAACAGAAATGCCAGAACTATTTCCACACACTACTGTCAAATCAAGACAACTCTCTATCTAAATATTCCTGTCTAATTTTGCACACAGCTCTTATTTCAACTGACAAAGATAATGACTCAGTGTCCATGCTTCTTGACGGAAAATTATCCTGCCAAGTTTTGAGCTTCCCAATAATAGCCTTCCTTAAGCTTCTCTTTGAGAAAGGAGAAGTGCCCTTTCCTGATGCTTTTCTGTACACATTCGAAAGACCCCCTAAGTGACCAAGGAGTATTGTGGGAAACTCCTGATACATCCTCACAGATCAATTAACCACAAGAAAGGGAAATGTACAGTATAGACGTGGGATGCTCTTCCTTGCCTAGTGCAATAATCACTGGGTTTTGCCCGACAGTTTGAAACTTAGAAATATGGGCCATAAACTCTGGATTACATTGAAGGCAAAATCCAGCCTCAGAAATAAAGCCCTTCTTTGCATACACACAAAAAGACTCTTTGGGGAATAGGCTGACCAAAGGAAAAAAGAAAAAAAAAGTGGCATACTCTCTTTGACATTCATTTTTCAATCAACTATAAAAGAATGCCACGAATTTTACACATATCCATGCTGTACCATTATCCTCAGGTTTGGGGGGCAGGTAGTACATGTAAATATGCCACATGTATGCTTAAAATGCAGCCACTCACTCCCTGCACGTACAGGCCTGGTCCCGTCTCGCATCACAAGACACAAGAGGAGGTCTGAGAAAAAAGGGAAGATGAATAAAGCGTCACCTTGGAAAAGCCACTTGTGGATAACTAAGTTGGTCTTTCTGCCAGCATTCAGACAGCTTAAACTCGTCTGTCCATTATTTAAAAACTGGCCCACGGCTGGGCATGGTGGCTCACTCCTGTAATCCTAGCACTCTAGGAGGCTGAGGTGAGCAGATTGCTTCAGCTCACAAGTTCGAGCTAGAGCGAGATCCCATCTCTAAAAATAGGTGGGTGTTGTGGCGGGCACCTGTAGTCCCAGCTACTCAGGAGGCTGAGGCAAGAGAATAGCTTGAATCCAGGAGTCTGAGGTTGCTGTGAGCTGACACCACAGCACTTGACGGGGGGGGGGGGGGGGGGGGGGGTGTGTGGGGGGCGGGGGGGTGGCCGGGGGATAAAAAAAATAAATAATAAAAAAAAAATTGGGCCATATTTTTTTT
>CAUYRH010156098.1:0-26077 GCA_963574655.1 Perodicticus potto | reverse complement strand
GCAAAAACAGAAAAATAGCCGGTTGTTGTGGTGGGCGCATGTAGTCCCAGCTACTCAGGAGGCTGAGGCAAGAGAATCGCCTAAGCCCAGGAGTTGGAGGTTGCTGTGAGCTGTGTGACGCCACGGCACTCCACCAAGGGCAATAAAGTGAGACTGTCTCTACAAAAAAAAAAGTAAATAAATAAATAAAAATAATAAAATTCACAAGAGGCCAAAAGGTGGTAACTATGGTAGGGACGTACACTCTGCAGAGGTATAGGAGTAGTTTAAAAAAAAAAAAAAAATATATATATATATATATATACACATACATACACACACATATATACATTTCCCTAGCTTGCTTTCCTATAATTACTTACTACTCAGGGGGTCACATAGCTGATGGTCATAAAGATTCAGTAGCTTTCTTCACTGCTCACACAGATAACATCGTCCTTGTGAAACCTAAGCCTGGTCTTTGAGATATCTTCCAGACTCTGCATTCCAGGGACCAACTATCCCACCCAGACCATGGCCCACACCAAGGAACCAACTCGACAGGTCTTGCCACTTGGAACTGACTCAGTGCAAGAAGACAATTTCTTCTTCCTGACCCTATGAGTTCATCCCTAGCCAATTCTCCAGCCCTTTTCCTGCTAACCTACCTTTAAAAACCCTGACCTGAAAATTCCTGGGAGATGGATTTGAGAATTCCCCTGGAGCCCTCACATGGCCCCTGCACAGTAAACCTTCTCTGCTGTCACCCTGCTGTCCCAGTGCACTGGCTTCCTCTTGAGCAGCAGGCTGTAAACCTGGTTGGGCAGTCACACACTTTGGTGCATTTCTGCCCCCAGGGTGCAGTCCAGGGGGCCCCTCATACTTCCTCCCCCACAGGCTTCTTCCCTCTGCAGCTTCACTTCCCTGCTCCCCAAGGCCTGAGCCTCCCAATCCAGACACCCAGGGCTCATGGGCCTCCAAGCTCACTGCGCTGACCTCCACAGGCCTCAGCACAGGGCCCCTCATCACTGCCTCCTTGACAGAATTCAGCCCACACTCCTCCTCGTCAATTCTGTCGGTGTTAGCCAGCCCTCTTTTCTGCCTCCAATGTTCTGGGTGACAAATTTGCCTGAAAAGAAAAAAACCCCAACAAACTCTTCCCTAAGTGTTACTGATTTATTTTTTCACCTCTCACTCCTCTCCTAGACAATGAGGTCTGAGAGTTCCCCTAGTTCCCTAGGCTGGGCCAGGCACTAGCAGAGGGTTGGCATACAGCTGATGCTCAGTGAAAGAGAAAAGAAAAGAAAAGGAAGGAGAGAAGGGGAAGAGGAAGGTACTGGGTTAGATGCTAAACTTGAGGTCAAAAGCTTTTTTAGGTTAAACTTGTATCTGCGGCTCAGAGCTGTGTCTGGGCTGACGTGAGGGAGACCCCATTCTCGGGCCTGCACATGCAGATCAGCACCCGAGAGCAAGGCCTCCTTCCATGGGCCCTAGGCACACCCCTTCCCTCATCCTGGTCCCTTGCATTCCTCATGGCTCAAGCTCACTCGCTGATTCATAAATTCAGAACTGGACGTAATACAACTGTGGATGTGCGTGAGGAAAATGCGTGCCTGTCTGCAGAGAACTCATGGCCTAGGAAGAGAGGCAGATAAGCCAATAGCAAATCAATTCACATTTCATTACAAACCATGACATGGGCTGTAAAAGAAGGAACTCTTAGACTAGGAACCAATCAATGGAAAACATGCCTTCCCCAGAAAGAGGGGAAAAAATAGAACCAGCACCAGAGAAGAGAATCTAAACTCAGCCAAAATTCACTGGCTCTTGTTTATCAGGCCCTTCTCTGGCCTCTGCCTCCCCAGCCCCAGCCCTAGCCCCAGCCCCAGCCCCAGAGCAATCGGGCAATACCTAGTGATACTGAACATACGTTTTACTTTATTAGGCAGCAGCTCCCAGGAAACTCTTAAGGGGATGAATGTGGAAATGTTCATGGTGGTGCTCTGTGAGTAACACAGGTATTCAGCAGTAGCATGATGGATAATAACAATGTAGCAGCCACAGACTAAGGAATTCTGAGCCTTGGTAAGAATTAGCAAGCTCGACTCAGTGCCAGTAGCTCAGCGGCTAGGGTGCCAGCCACATATATCGGAGCTGGCGGGTTCAAATCCAGCCCGGACCTGCCAAACAACAATGACAACTGCAACCAAAAAATAGCCAGGCATAGTGGCAGGTGCTTGTAGCCCCAGCTACTTGGAAGGCTGAGGCAAGAGAATCCCTTAAACCTAAGAGTTTGAGGTTGCTGTGAGCTCTGACGCCACAGCACTCTACAGAGGGCAACATAGTGAGACTCTGTCTCAAAAAAAAAAAAAAAAAAGAATTAGCAAGCTAGACGTCCACACACAAACTAGAGGGAACGTAAAACAGAGTGCCGAGTGAGGAAACAGAATGAGAGTCATAGCATGATGTCATTTATGCAAATGAAAGACACACACCCCAAACTGCGCTACCTAATTTACAATAGACACATAGACACACACATATAGATAAGTGCCTAGTGGGGAGGTGAGAATGAGGGCGGAGGTTAGAGATAAAAGGGGAGAAGAAAATCATATCCAGAATGAAAGGGCTTTTCACAGACTGGGAAGATCTGTGCACAGAACTGCAGAGCACAGTCAGCCTCCTTCTCTGCTCCTGAGAGCCAACACGAAGCAAGGCGACACAGAAGCAACCGACCTGTAAAAACCCCAACTTTGCGTGAGGAAGGTGATTTCTGTCAGAGACTTTGGGAATTGTTTCAACCCAATTTCCCACTTAAGGGTTCAGGAACCCACAGCCCAGAGAGGGCATGTGAGTAGTCCCAGTTGCACAGCTCCCTGGTGGTAAAAAGAGAAGGTTCAAGCAGGTTCTGACTCCCAGCAGGCACGGGTTGTGTCCCACTCCCTGCCTGGTTCCATTTTCCACCTGCTCAACCGGACAGTTCCACGGTGTTTGTTTAAAGGGCTTGTCCATGTTTATCTTAGCACATGGGTGCCTGGTCTGAAGTAATGCACTGGCATTAACTGGCCTTTCCCATGTGGAGTTCAAGGTGAAGAGCTCACAGGAGGGAGGCTCGGGGACTGCTTTATCTTTGTTGCTTAGTGTTTTTTCTCTTTCCAGGACAACCACCTCAAACCTCAGGTGAGCTCATTGACTCACCTGGGCAGGTAAGTACAGAACCTGGAAGGAATCCTAGTTGGGGGAAATGATGTCATCATGCTGCTGAAGGCAGGAGTGAGGCGTTAAAGGACCCATCTTTCCCACAGCCTGTTCAGCGTCTGCGCTGAGCGTGACTGATCCAGAAGTCCCTGCACAGTGTGGGTACGAAGTGTTGATGTGTTGATGTCAACAGTTTCGCTGGAACCACAGACCCATAAAACTGATGACAAGAACATTGAACATGGTATTGATGTGGGTGGTTGGTCGAGGTTTATGGCAAGAATTTTCCTGAAGGGGGTGGGGGTGAACGATAAGTGTCTGAAAGCCTCTCAAAGAAGCAGCCTTCAAAATGGGTTTCTCTCACTAATGCCTCCCAAACCCGCATGGCCCAGCTGTTGTTGGTTATTAAAGCACAGCAAATATATGGAGGGAAAATTGCACGTATCAAAAGGATGAATTTTCACTGATTGCCCATGTCCCTGTGCTCATCACCCTGATCATGACACTGGACATTTCCAGACTGCAAAGTCCCTCCTCCCCACCCCGGTCCCGTGTCCCTTTCAGGTTGCTCCCCAGCCTCCTGCCTTCTGACAGCACAGAGGAGTTGTGCGTCTCCCACGTTAACTCCCTCAGTGTCGGGGTCAGTGGGGGTCAGCAGACAAGAAAATCTGTGCTAGTGTACTGAGCTCCAGATGTTTGGGATTCCAACGACTTGGGGTGTACAGCTCTTAGAAATCTCCTCTTGACATAGGAGACATGGTGGCCCTGCCACTGGTTTTATCTGCTGGGCGAGATGTAATGGAGAGTCTGGAAATCTCTGAAGGAAGCCAATATATGAATGAGCAGAATGAAGAAGGAAACATGTAGGCAACCAATTTTTCCTGGTGCTTCTGTTTACACTCAGGTTGACTCTATGGCAAAGCACCATTCAGAGTTAGCTCCTAGAAGGAATATCATATGGTTAAAAACTCAGTTTCTACTCAGTTCCAGTAAACCACCTGTCATTCAAGATGAAAGCCTTTTTAAAATGAACTCCCTTGTGGCTAGGATGCCAGCCACATACATTGGAGCTGGCAGATTCAAATCCAGCCCGGGCCTGCCAAACAACAATGATAATGAAAACAACAACAACAAAAAGTAGTCGGGTATTGTGCCGGGCTCCTGTAGTTCCAGCTATTTGGGAGGTTGAGGCAAGAGAATCACTTAAGCCCAAAGAGTTTGAGGTTGCTGTGAGCTGTGATGCCACAGCACTCTACTGAGGGTGACATAGTGAGACTTTGTCTAAGAAAAAAAAGAGCTCCCCTGGCTCTACTGTACCTGGGGAGATAGGCAGGTAACAAGCCATGTTCCCTTCTGGGGCTGTGGAGGTACAAAGAGAATGACATGGCTTGGTTAGAACCAAGTCCTGGTGAGTTGGCAGAGCCATGGCCTATCAGCCCGGGACTGGAGCTAGCTCCCGGCTCACCCTGTCCCATCTGACATCCAAGGACATCACGAACAGGCCGTAGTGTTATGCTGAGCCTCCTGGGCTATGCTGGGCCCACAGGCTGCAGATGGGATGCAGGTGCCTGGGACAACTCCTGCACTTTCCCCCACTGAGCCCCAGTGGTGATGTGCCTGAAAGATGTGCCAGATTGTTGGAAGCAGCCAAACATTGTGGCCACATGAGAGAAGCAACCTTCTGGTATGCTCAAATTGCTCCTAGAACTCTTTTGCACATTCCTTTGGATGACGATAAGCCACAGCTCTTTCATCTCGTGGTTGCATCTCATTTGTGATGAAGCCTGTTTTGACGGCCCGCTGGTTTGCTCATGTGTGTCCCTAAGAGGGAACAGAGCCTCGGCTAACTGTCACGTACCACACAGGAAATATCCACGGAACACAATTTCCTAATAATCAAATCTACCATTTACCGAGCACCTCCTGTGCGCCCTGTAAATAGTCACCCCCAAAGATGGGCTTGGTTTTTCCCATTTTACAGATGGAAAACTGAGACTCCCTAAGGCAACCCAGTTAGGAAATGCAGAGTTGGGATTTGAATGAGGACTGTGTGCCCCCAAACCTCAGCTCTCACCCATTGGTTTCGATAGGTCCTCAGAGAGGCCCTAGCAAGGCAACACAAAGACAGGAGGGAGGGCTCTTTGAGCCACTTCTGCAGGTTTGGGGGTGGAGGTGTTGGTGTACAGGTGGGCAAAGGAGACAAGGGTGGGCTGTGATGTGGACCAGCATCCCTAACAATTTTACCCAGAAGAACCATGCCATTAGAATCAAAGAATTCCAGCCCTGATAGGAACTTACAGGGCATTGAGCCCCCTTCCCTTGGAGGAATGAGGCAACAGACTTTTAGAAAGGATGTGTAACTGGCCCAGGTCCACCCAGGATGAGACCAGGGGTCTCATGAATTTCAGTCATCTGCTCTTTCCCTCACCATCTTGTGGTCTCTCCTTTCCCAGGGCTCTGCAAACCCTGGGACTCTTGTTTTTCTTTGTTCCACCTTCCTTGTAGCTGGGGTGGCAGCTGGGATGTGGGTGGAGGACACACCAAGGCAGGTGGCCACAGGGAAGCAAGCGATCCAAGGTGGAGGCAGAAAGGGTGTACTGAGAATCCAGAGCCTCCCATGCTCATGCTTCTGCTGGGCTTTGTTGCCCTAGGCAGCGGATTGCAACCTGTGGGTTGCAGCATTAGAAAGGTTGAGAACCATTGCCCTAGAGGGAGAGATAAGACACAGGGTGCTTCCTGGGCCTTTTCCTGAGTGAACACAGACCCTGCTGCTATATGGAGGGCACCTTTCCTCCTTATAAGTGCCAGGCAGGCATTACCGGGAGAGAGGGATGTCAGGAGTCCTGGCTGGGAGGATTCCTCTGAAGACTTTGCCTCTAGGATGACATCATGATCTTTGGAAGCAAATGCGTTTTATAGATCTAATAAATTAGACACAACCTGGCTAATTACGTAGTCAGGTGTCATGGAAGCATGATTGCCTTCTCTATTGGAGGAGGAAGTAGAAACAGAGGCATTTCTGAGTTCAGTGACCTGCTCAAAGTCATCAAGCAGATAGGGACAGTGCCAAGGTAAGGACCCAATGCTTCAGGTCATCAGGCTGCTCTGCCTGCTGCACACCAGTCTCTACGGCCTTCTCCCTGCACAGGCCGGACTCTAGGAGCCAGCCCATATCACCCAGCACCCTGCTGTTCCAGCTGAGAAGTCGGCATGTCCGGGCCCTGACCTAGAAGAGTGATAATGGCAAACACCCTGTTGCAACATACTTAGTCATTCAACCCTCTCAGTTGCCCTGAAGTTACATACAGCTATGATTCCCAAGCAGAGATGTTCAGCAATTTGCCTAAGGTCACTTAGCTAGTAAGTGGCCATGCTGGCTGTTCCTAGATGCTGGTAGAGGGCAGGCACACAGCCCGTCCCCTTCCCTGGAATGTGTTGGGCCCTTTGCAGGACAGGGATGAGGGGATCATGCCTGAAATGCCTGGTGGTTGCTTCTCCCTGTTCTCAGTGCCTGAGGGTGTGGCTAGAGGTGTCTAGGACTGGTGAAGGTAGCCAGCCCCGCAGGAGGGCTGCGCTCCCACCCCCCAGAGCTGCTTCCCAACAAGCCTGAGCCTTTGTGGGGCAGTTGTGAGGCTGCCATTTCCTCTCAATGCAAAGTACAGGTCAGGTGCCTGGAGCACTCAACACTATCTCTATCTTTGCTCTTGTTTCTTTTTCTTTTTTTGTAGAGACCGAGTCTCACTTTATCACCTTTAGTAGAGTGCCGTGGCGTCACACAGCTCACAGCAACCTCCAACTCCTGGGCTTAGGCGATTCTCTTGCCTCAGCCTCCCGAGTAGCTGGGACTAGAGGTGCCCACCACAACGCCCAGCTATTTTTCTATTTTGCAGTTCAGCCGAGGTTGGGTTTGAACCTGCCACCTTTGGTATATGGGGCCGGCGCCCTACTCGATGAGCCACAGGTGCCGCCATTTGCTCTTGTTTCTTTTCTGGCCTCTAAGGATCTTCCTCTTGCACAGGCCCTTTTCTCCCTCTGTGGGGCCTTCAGCCAGGAGCCCTGGGTGCCTCCACCTTCACCCACCTGGTCTCTGCCTGGGCTTGACCTAACAATGAGGGAGGGCTTTGGGGAGTGGGTCTTGACACATGTGCTTCCCTAGGCGAGCAGACCCCTAGAGTCTTCCTCTCATTAACTCAATTCCACCAACCCACACGGCTGGGCACCCACTTAAGTGCTGGCCTGCTCTGCGTCCTTGAGGGCTCCACAGATGAGAAACACCCCAAACCTCCCAACACACACATTCAGAGGAGCCCATAGCCTAGTTCAGGAGTCAAACAAACAGCAATAATGCTGGACAAGGCAGGCGCCCCAAGAGCTCAAGGGAGGGAAAGGTTGATGCCAAGGCAAGGGGTCAGAGGAGAGTTAATGGGGAGGAAGGAAGAGGTATTGGGGCTGGACTTGCTGGGTGGTTGGGATTCTAAGCAGCCAATACCCAGCACTGGCCTGACCACCCTACTCTGGACTCCTTGCAAGACTCAGAGCTTCCCAGAATCACAAACTTTTCTTAACTCCCACTGAGAATCTGTCATGAGGCGATGGCCCTTGTGCTCCAGAATCTGCCACATGGAGAACCCAAGAGGAGTAAACCGATGCTGGCTGGGGTGATCGTGGGCCCGAGGCTCAGGAGCTGCTCAGAAGTGCTTTCCGATGACAGTGGCCAGGAGGTTTCTCCCCAGGACATATTAAGGTGCAGCTGGCTCTCCTAAGAGGTGACCCCTGCAAGAGAAGAGTGGTGTTCAGGGGCTACTTGACCAACTCAGCACCTGAGTCTGGGGCACTCATTTCACAGGTTGAAGTCTCCCAGGGAAAGGGACCGTGAGCCCTCCAGCCCAGTGAGCTGGACCTGCAGCCTCAGTGCAAGCTCACCTTGTCCCCGTGGATTTATCTCCATTGTGGTTGTTTTGTTTTGTTTTTTTTTTTTTGCAGTTCAGCAGGGCCGGGTTTGAACCCGCCACCTTCGGTATATGGGGCCAGCGCCCTACTCGCTGAGCCACAGGCACCACCCTCCATTGTGTTTTGAAACAATACAGAATAAGATTCATCCCATCACCAGGTTGTTCTTAGACTTTTTTAATTCTTTTGCAATTTTGGCCGGGGCCGGGTTTGAACCAGCCATCTCCAGCATATGCGGGCAGCGCCCTACTCCTTTGAGCCATAGGCGCTGCCCCTCTTAGACTTTTTCAGTTTAAATAGTCTTGGTGGCCCCAGGTGCTTCTCCTCAAGCATGATCATTCTCCCCTGTCTTACTTCAGCTCAACCAGGTTCCTCTGAAAAGGCAGGTCCCAAGGCTGAGGACAGTATACAGATGAGGACTGACCAGCTAGGTCTCATTTTGCTATTATCACTCCATGAATTTGGCCAAAGGGTGCTTTTGGTAGCCACATGAAACCATTGGTTCGAAGGTTCCCCCTTCACCTCTTCCAAAAGGAATTTCTCCACTTATAAGTGGGAATGACATTTTACCTCCTGTTTGGTCGCTGGGATGGTGAGAGTGTGGTGAGTAGTCTTCAAAGCCTTGTGCTTCTTGGGAGTCAAGCTCTAGTCGGAGATCAACCCACTGTGAGCTGATTGAGAAAAGCAGGGGCTTGGGAAAGGGCTGAGGGCAATTAGGCACCTTACCCAGGTGCTTACCTAATGACTCTTCTATTGTATTGAAGTGGACCTTGAACTTGGGAGTAGGAGGCCCTGAGGGGGTGGAGAGGCTGACTGTACAGCCTGCCGTCTCTGTACCTCAGCAGTGGTGAAGAAGCGTGCCCTGCAGGCAGCTCACCTCTTCCATCTCCTCCCTGGGGGATGAATCAGACTTGGGAAAGAAGCAAAGAACAGCTGACTGGCTGAGCTGATGTCTCACTCAGCCCTAGCTGAATGAAGGCACTATTCTCTCTGCTGGGGCAACTTTCAAAGCTGAACCATCATTTTCATCCAAATGTCGCTCAATTCCTTTCTTCTGCATTTGCCTAAACTGGCAAAATGTTTGTTCTTAAAAGTAGCAAAACAGTCCAGATTCTTTCACCAAACAGACTGATGGGGAGCCATTTACAACACGGATAGGGTGAAGAGGTAAATTATCCTACTCAGACAGCTTTGGGAAGAATCAGGCTCAAGCCTCCTTCCACAGAGGGCTTCCACATCCTAAAACAGGGCAGAGGCAGGGGAGCTGTCTTCCCACACCCCTTCTTGCCTGTGAGCCTCTGGGCTGCACTGAGTCAGCACCCTGGAGAGCTGCGCCCCACCCCCTTCCTAACCGGTGAGGTCAGCACAGATGCTGGCAGGTCAGGGCCCAGCACACAGCAAGGGGGAAGGAGCTGCAGCCACCAGCCAAAGTCCCTAAGAACAGAGTCGAAGTGATCCTCATAACGACAGGGTTCCAAAGAGCAGATTCACTGACAAAAACTTACTGTGGGCAACCAGAGATGGTGGAGGTCGTGGCGTTGTTCAACAGTTATTAGCAGTTTTTTCATATACAGTAAGTTATAATCTTTCTAAAGGGCAGGCATGGCAAGACTCAAGTGAAGTGTCATTTCCCATGTCTCTCTGGTGCCGTTCTTATGGAAGCACTGAGAGGTCCAGACTCACCGAAGTGGGCAAACACACAATTGAAGGAGTGTGCCATGGCATCATCCTAGCACACAACAACCTCAAACTCTTGGGCTCAACTAATCTTCATGCCTCATGCAGTCCTGAGCAGCTGGGACTATAGGTACCTGCCACAACGCCCAGCTAGTTTTTCTATTTTTAGTAGAGATGAGGTCTTGCTATTGCTCAGGCTTGTCTTAAACTCCTGAGCTTAAGTAGTCCACCTACTTTGGCCTCCCAGAGGGCTAGGATTACAAGTTACAGGTGTCAGCCACCATGCCCAGCCCATGGTGGGGCTTCTGCTTTAAGGTCCAAGTTAGAGTAACTCCTCCGGCTTCCATGAGGCAGTTCTCCTGCTCACTGGGTGATGAGTCTCTGTATTACTTGCTCAGGGTGAGACACACCTACATTGCCCCAATGTTGGCTCCAAGAGGGGCCTAGCTCAGAGAACAAGCTCATTAGCCTGCATCCAAGTCCTGGAATGCTTACCAGCCAGCCTCCTGGCTTCTAGCCATCACACTGGTTCTCAATAGCAAGAAGGAATGAATCTTGGGAAGCTGTGTAGAGTGCAAATGTAGGGGCCCATTGGAAAGATTCTGACTTGGCAGGTCTGGGGTAGGACGAGGAATCACCAGCCCCAGGTGATCCTGCTGCACCCCAGAGCATGCCACACTGTGGGTGCACTGAGTGCTCTAAGTCAGGAGGCACTGAGGAAAGCTCACCACCTGCAGTGAAAATCCCAAGAAGTGGCCCACTTGCCCAACTGGTGGCTAGCCTTGGCTCATCATGACCATGGCCATACAACCTCTGCCATCTTCTCATTGGTTATCCAGGAGGCGAGGGGCCGAACCCAAACTCCCTCCTGAAGAATTGAAAGCAGAAGGCATGCACACTTCTGTTGGGCCAGTGTACTATTAGGAAGAACATACAAAAGATAGTTGCAGTTATAGAAATGGATCCTATTTCCTGGGGATGGGAACCCCCTGTATCTGCCTCTACATTCAGGCTGAGGAACTGACCTCAAGAGTAGAGAGGTCTTTCCTTACCCAGAAGAGAAGAGTGAGTGACCATTATTAGCTCACTAGTTGTTTCTTAGCCTCTACTTGATGCCATAAAGTAAAGGAGAAAAGTTCCTAGTATCCTGCCCTTTCCCCCAGAAACACTGCTGTGAGATTCTCTTCTACTATCAGTGCCACAGTCCAGCCATACCTGGTGTCTTCATTCATTCTGGCTGCTGTAACAGAATGCTATAAGTTTAGGGGCTAACAAACATCAGCAATTCACTTCTCCCAGTCTGGAGGCTGGGCAGTTTAAACCAGGGCACTGACCGATTCATTGTGTGGTGAGGGCCCACTTCCTTGTCCAGAGATAGTAACTTCTTCTTTTTTTTTTTTTTTTGGTAGAGACAGAGTCTCACTTTATCACCCTTGGTAGAGTGCCATGGCATCACAGCTCACAGCAACCTCCAACTCCTGGGCTTAAGCGATTCTCTTGCCTCAGCCTCCCGAGTAGCTGGGACTACAGTTGCCCGCCACAACGCCCAGCTATTTTCTGTTTTGCAGTACGGCCGAGGCCGGGTTTGAACCTGCCACCTTCGGTATATGGGGCCGGCACCCTACTCGATGAGCCACAGGCGCCACCCGAGATGGTAACTTCTTGATGCATTCCCACATGCTTGAAGGGGTCAATGAGCTTCCTTGGGCCTTTTTTTATAAGGGCACAATCCCATCTATGAGGGCTCCATGCTCACAACCTAATCATGTTCCAAAGTCCCTACCTTCTCAGGGGTTAGGGTTTCAACACAGATTTTGTGGGGACAAATATTCAGATCATAGCAGTTGGATTTAAATAGGTTTCTAATGGGCTGTGTCGGAAACCTATCCACCATGCATGGAGCCATTGCTTTGGGAAAGTGCACTCTGAACTCCTTAAGTCTAATTGCAAGCAAACTTGGGAATGGCTGCCCTTCACTGCCCTTGAATGTTTCCAGAGGCAAAGCCCAGTACCTGTTTTTTTTTTTTTTTTTTTTGAGACAGAGCCTCAAGCTGTCGCTCTGGATAGAGTGCCGTGGCATCACAGCTCACAGCAACCCCCAAATCCTGGGCTCAAGCGAGTCTCCTGCCTCCGTCTCCCAAGTAGCTGGGACTATAGGCGCCCGCCACAACGCCCGGCCATTTTTTGCAGCCGTCGTTGTTTGGCGGGCCCGGGCTGGATTCGAACCCGCCAGCTCAGGTGTACGTGGTTGGTGCCTTAGCCTGTTGAGCCACAGGCGCCGAGCCCAGTACCTGATTTTAATAGCCTGGCATGAATCCATCAGGGGGAACATCAAGTAGACATTCTTATTGAGAGGCTCAGGTGCCTCTACTCAATAGGGAAATGGTCAGGGATGCCAGGCTATGGGTGGACCCTTAGGAAAGGGGCCATGAATGAGCAGACTGTGAATGCTGGTTGGGGCCATGACCTTCTTACAGTGGAGTTCAGTTGTCCTACCAATCCACCAGGAAGCCAAAAGTCCCATCAGGGCCCCTTCTGGGAAGAACTGTGGCCCAGAAGGCAAAACAAAGCATTTTCTTTCTTTTTTTAGAAACAGAGTCTCATTTTGTCACCCTTGGGGGAGTGCCGTGGCGTCACACAGCTCACAGCAACCTCCAGCTCCAGGGCTTAGGCGATTCTCTTGCCTCAGCCTCCGAGTAGCTGGGACTACAGGCACCTGCCACAATGCCTGGCTGTTTTTTTGTTGCAGTTTGGCCCAGGTCAGGTTTGAACCCTCCACCTTCAGTATATGGGACGGCGTCCTACTCACTAAGCCACAGGTGCCACCCAAAAGCATTTTCTTAAAAGGTAAGAATGTTACTCTTATCTTCATTTAGGTGACCCAAAGAGCCATAGGACATTTTAACTGGATATTAATGGGTGAAACAGCCCCCAAGGAGAGGTTGCTCCCGGTTATGTTTTCAACCCTGCTGCAGACTCAGTCTGAGCTGTGCATTGTTGCCCCAGAGATGATGAGTAGGGTGGTTATGCATACCTGCTGTACCCCATTTGGTTTTGTTCATGCCCACAGCCCAAATCACTTTAAGAAGCACTTACGGGAGTGGCGCCTGTTGCTCAGCGAGTAGGGCGCCGGCCCCATATACTGAAGGTGGTGGGATCGAACCCGGCCTAGCAGAACTGCAAAAACAAAAAGAATAGCCGGGCGTTGTGGTGGGGGCCTGTAGTCCCAGCTACTTGGGAGGGTGAGGCAAGAGAATCGCCTAAGTCCAGGAGTTGGAGGTTGCTGTGAGCTGTATGACGCCACGGCACTCTACAGAGGGCGATAAAGTGAGACTCTGTCTCTACAAAAAGAAAAAAGAAGCACTAACGGAGCGACCAGATGCAATTTTCCTTATTTAAATTTGCTTTATAAACACATATACGATGCCTGGAGTATTTGGGGACACATGCCAAAAAAAATTAGCAACTACTTTTTTTTTGCAGGCTGGTCGCATGAAGAAAAAGTATAATAAAGAACAAGAACAAAGTTTAAGTTTCAGTAGAAAGTTCATGGGCGACGCCTGTGGCTCAGTTGAGTATGGCGCCGGCCCCATATACGGAGGGTATCGGGTTCGAGCCACTGCAACAAAAAATAGCCGGGCGTTGTGGCAGGCACCTATAGTCCCAGCTACTTGGGAGGCTGAGGCAAGAGAATCACCTAAGCCCAAGAGCGAGAGGTTGCTGTGAGCTGTGACAGCACTCTACCGAGGGCGACAAAGTGAGACACTGTCTTTAAAAAAAAAAAAAAGAAAGAAATTTCTGTGAAACTGCAAAGTGTCAGTACTGTCAGATGGGAAGAGGTAGGAGAAAGACACTGTATCCTCTAAGGCAGAAGTTTGTGACTTTGTGCACCTCAGAAGAGCAATTAGTAAATGGTGGCCCCTTTGATTCAATGAATGTCTGTGGGAGGATTGGAACACAGGCCCCTTGTGAAAGCCATAAAATAAAAGGGTAAAAAGAAAATTACTTGAGACCCACCAGGAAAAGAAAAGGGGTTTTTAGGGGTCGGGTTATGTTAATAACTCCTATCTGGTGTCCCAAATTGTTTGCAACACAGGACCGAAAAACCAGGTTTTAAATGCCTAAGGTTTAAGTAGCCGCTCACAAGGTCATCAGTGACTCTCATGCTGATATCTGGCCCAGGGATATTCCTCTAAACCACTTCTCATAAAATAGGAGACTAGCTTAGGGCTAAAACATTACATAAAATCACATGTAAGAGGTGCATCTGATGTACAATCCCCCTTTCTTTTCAAATATGCACCGACACTGCCTTTCAAATAGAGAAACACTTCCCTCCCTCTCTGTTCATTCCTGAGCCAGTCACACAGGCGAGCTGTGATTTCCTAATGGTATGCTGAGCCAGAATGCAGGGTGCGCGGAAGCAGATCCAGACTTGCCAGGCCCACAGAAATGACACAAAGCCTGGCCCAACATGGAATGTGAGCCAAACACTCCATCAATAGCCTGCGTGTCAGACGCGTGCTTGCACCCCACAGGTCTGCGACAAGGCCACTCCCTAGGTCCTCAATTAGGAGCAGGTTCTGCTACCAAAACAACACAGGGCCAACAGCCTCATTTTGGCTCTCAAGGACAAGACTGCTATATACCACCACTCCCTCACTTCCTGTATCCAGCTTCTCTCTGGACAGGAAATTAAATAGTCTCCCAGCAGGACCACACAGACACAGCCATAGAAGAAGCCAATATAAAATACAACTTCCTTAAACAGGAATTTATTAAACTACATGTTACATAAAAGAACATATAAATGGACCTTTAAATACATTCATTTCATCTTAAACAAATTTACATGACACTTATTTACACTTCTCCATCGTATATTTAAATTATTTTTCCAAGCTTACTACCGATAAAAAGGTAATAGAATGATCACCTGCTCACACAGATGCATATAGAAGTTGTCCACAGGGCTAAATAAAGCACCACTTTCTAGGAAACTCAGCTTATTCAATTTTACAGCAACAACTCATCCTGAAGGTGCTTTCTTCTGAGCTGTCCTTGAAATGAGGCCTTTGGTGTAGAGATGCCCAAGGTTTGTTCTAAGAAGCTGATCCAGGGCAGAGACGGGTCCTTGGTTGTTTACCTGCCTTGGATTCTTGGAGTTGGAAGGACTTGTAGAGATCATTATGCCCCGTGTCTATGGACTGGGAAACAGAGGCTTAGGGAAGTGAAAGGGCAGGGACTGGGACCCTGGCTGGTCAGGTCCTGACCCCTCCATTTTCCACAATCCACAAATGTTATGACCTCTTTTCTCCATTTCCAGCCCACCCATGTTTTAAACATCTTTGTTTACCTGGCTGAATGTATGATGTCTTGAGATGTGAGTAGCAGCTCAGGATTCCCACAACCATCTTAGAGGAGCCTTGGACATTTCTACCCAGGGCTGGTCTTACAAGAGGTTGTGGTCAGGCACCTTACTTCTTTAACCATAACATTCACCTTTAAAACTTAGCTGACTTTCAGAAGTTCAGTTTCCAATTAATTTGGACAAAAGGTAACATTCTACAGGACGGAGACTGTAACGGATTCACCACAAGTGCATCTTATTTGCCTAAGTCCATCCACCTACCAATGTTGGATTTATAATGAGGTTTCACAAATAAGTAGCCCAAAGTGGGGAAAAGCAGGCAGAGGGGCAAGTTTTAAAAAACAAAAAACTTGCAATAACCTCCCCATTTTCCAATTAACTTCAGAGAGAAGTAGTGAAATGGGCATTGCGTAGAAATATGTTTTTAAACCCTTTCTTCTGAATGAAGCCTGATTTCATCCCCTAAATTTTTCCTGATGATGTACATTCTTTCTGAAAGCATTTCTTTTCTTTTTTTTGAGGGGGTCTGCTTTAAATAATTAAAAAAAACCTGATTTTGTTTTTATCAGGATTTAAAAACCACTGCACTAAGAAAGAGATGACAATATTAAAAAGATGAGGAGTGGGGTAGGGCTCTCTTCAGGCCACGTTACAAAAGAAGGGCTGGGACCAGGTGAAGAGAGATAAAAGGAAGCAGACAGACTGGGAGACAGAAGGGTTATTCTTCCCTGTAACTAGAGTAAACACAGGTCATAGCAGCCTTCATCTGGTTTTATTACAGATACACAAATGGAAAGATGTGCTCAGCTGAACCTCCTGATGTCATTCCATTAAAATATGGCACGTTTACATTCCCAGAACCCAGCTTTCTACTGAGGCTGCTGCCCACTTGTAGGGGAGCTTGCCCTGCAGCCATGCAGCTCCAGGGCCTCACTGCCCATAACACCACATGGGCATCTGCTTTCTGTCCACCTGAGTCCAACTTTCCTTCTAACCCTCACCCAGAATCAAACCAGGAGAAATGAACAGCCACAAAGTCTTCAAGGCGATGGAGCCAATCACAGGATACACAAGGGCTTTGAGATAAGTCCAGTTGCCAGCAATGGACTGGGTGTGGGCAGGTGAAACCCTGAGTTCAGAGAACACAGGGTGATAAAAATATCTTCATATTAAGGATATATATATGTTCGCCCCTCCCCTGACATTTCCTCAACTCATCTGCAAAAGAAACCAACTAAAACCTTTAATTTTTATAATATTAAAAAATAAGTCTTTGATATATAAAAACTGGCTAGAAAAAAAAATTTTTTTAACTTGTTGATGTCCCTTTACATGTCTAGAGGGAGGGAGTTGGGGTCAGGGCCCTGGGCATGAGAGGGGTGCTGGCCTCACAGTCGGCATAGCAGACTGCAGACCCCAGGCTTCCCAGACCGTACCTTCAGGGACCTGATGGTCAGCAGACAGCCCCAGTGGGTTGCTCTATGTGTAGCAAAGACGTTCAGGATGCGTCTTCGCCACCCTCAACCCAAGCCAGTGTTTCCAGCCCTGAGTCCCAGAGGGGTAGAGAGAGGACAAGCACCCTTCATTTTCGCAAGGGACTGAGGATTTTCCCCAGAGTCGTCCGATCGGAGTCCTTCAGTCTGAGGGAGGCCCTGTCCCCAGCCCCTCTGCCCTTCGGAGAGGTCTCCGTGTGGGCACCGGGGCCCTCGGCAGGCTCCGGGCACTTTCTGGGGACCCGGACGCTGCTGGCCCGCTTCAGGGTACCGCTGTCCTTAAGGGCGGCGTCCTCGGAGCCACCCTTCACCCTCAACTGCCGCTGCGACAGTGTTCGAGTGATGCCGGGGGCTCTGGCCGCAGGAGGGGCGTCAGTTCTCATGCTCCGGGATGAGGAGGCCACGGTGTTTCGTGCAAAGCTCGGGACAGGGGGCGGGACCCGGGGGACGCTGGGGGCCGGCGGCGCCTTGGGCTGTCCTTCGGGACTTTCAGGGTCCTGGGAGTGGGAGCGGCAGATCTTGTCTTCCTCCGGCTTCGGTCTGGGGACGTTCCGGAGGGGCTTGGCGCTGGGCTTCCTGAGGGAGCCCCCGCGCTGCAGCGCAGGCTCCTTCCCCTGCCGGGCGCTCACCGCGCCGCCCCCGCGCGGCGGCCGCTGCTCCTCGGCTGCCGCCCGGGTCCCCGCGAAGGGCCTCCTGGGCGACGTGTCCTTGGTGCCCCTCACTGAGCTCCGGCGCGACCACGGCGTGTCTGTGCCACCGGGGGCGTCCCCAGGGGGCGCTCGGCCCTGCGGCTCTGGCCGCTTCAGGCCGCCCGCGGCCCGGCCGGCCTTGGAGAGCGGCACGACCTTGCGCATGGTCGCGCTCTCCGACGCCGTCAGCGTCCGCACCGGCCGGGGCGCCGGGGCCTGGCCCCGCCGGACGCCGCCGGGCCTGGGGGCCCCCGCGGGCGCCTCTCGGAGGGAGCTTCTCTTTGGTGCTGTAACATCCTTGCCTTTGGCGGGGCTGTCCCTGGGAAGGCCACCCTTGCAGCTGGGCTCGCTCTTCACCGAGACCGGGTCAGGAGCCTCCGCGGGGGGGCTGGTGGCTGCGCCAGAGGAGACCTGGCTGCCGCCGGTCTCCGCAGCCCCGGAGGACAGCGAGCCGTCCCCTTCGCCCCCTCCCTCCCGCTCCCCCGCCGCGGGCCTGGGGTCGGTTCCCTCGGAGCAGTCCAGGGTTAGCGAGCAGTCTGTGGTGTCCGACAGGTAGAACAGAGGCCCAGGATCTTTGTTCTCAGGGTCGCTGCTACCCGCAGACACCAGGGCCGCATCACGGGGCTCCTCAGGGGCCAAGCTGAGGGCGCCCTGGTGGCCAACACTGAGGGACTGGGGGCGCTCATCCCCCGGAGACCCTATCTCCGCTGGGCTGGAGTCATTCGAGGTAGGCCGGGACGTCTCCTCTGGGATCTTGGGACCCTGGAAATTGAACTGCGCCAGCCCCGTCACCAGCTCATGCTCCTTGATCCCCAGAGCCAGCGGCGGGAGCGGAGGGGACCGAGCCTGACCCAAGCCCACAGGCTCACTGTACCTCTTTCGCAGGAGACTGTGACCACCGCGCGAAGCCCGCGGGGAGGCCCAGGCGGCCTCCTCACGCTGGGCAGCCGCAAGTGGGGCTTTCTCCGCCGAGGCCTGAGGTTTGCGCACAAAGTCGGAGTTGGGGTCCCTCGGCTCTGCAGGCTCCATCCAGGCTACCGTGGGCCGGTTCTGCCAGGGGCTGCTGCTCCGGGGCAGGCTGTTGAACCTGTTGGACTCCTCGGGGCTGCTGGTGGAGCTCTCCAAGAAGGTCAGTAGTTCCCTGTCGGCGGACATGCCCAGGGAGAGGCGCGAGCGGCGAGAGTTGGGGGGCCGATACGAAGGGCTGATGGGCCTGGGGTGCAGGAAAGGGGGCAGGTCTTCCGCACCCTTTTGGGTCAGCAGCAGCACATCGTTCTCACTGCTGCTCCGGCCAAACCCCCCAAGCTCCCCGACTGCCCAGGAGCGCCGCTTCTCCTCCAGCTCCTTCAGCCGCTGTAGCTGCCTCAGCTCCTGGACGGCACGGTCGTGGTTGTCCTGAATGAGAGGTGAAGAGAAGCCCGAAGATGCATGAAACCCGTGGGACAAAGGTGCAATTCTAGAGCCACCTACCTGAGGAGGCAGACAGTACAGACGGAGCTCTGTGGGTCATGCCCTACACTGAGAAAGAGACGCTTTGTGTGTGGAGGGTTGGGAGGCTCTCCAAAGCTGACCAGAGGGACAGTTCGCATCTAGTCCTTGGGCCCAACTTCAACTACACGGCCAAGGCGTTGTCCACTCAGTGTGGGCTGTGGTTCCACATAAAATGCATGAGACCTCAATTGCAAGGAAAGTCAGCTTGGTGTCTTAGTAGTCCAAGACAGAGGATTTTTAGCGAAGCGCTATCATAGGCAATGGCAGAGGGAAAATACCATGAGTGTTTAAAGAGTGGGCCTCCAATTGTGCTTCTGTGTTGTGTGGCTCTATCCGCACATGTGTACACACACCTTCAGATGCAGCACCCACTACTTAACAACACTTTGGATACATAATGTGTACTATAGATTAAGAGATGACTTTCAACTCTGTTCTCTGCTCCTTGGTTTAAAAACAAAGTATGTTGCAAATACTATGGTGTCTCTGTCGCTTATGCCCCAACCCATTCCTACAATCAGAGAAGAGGAGCAGGTATACTTTACTAATCCTTCAACAATTTCACTCTGCTCCAAAGCACTCAGCCCTTCCCAAGGAAACTGCACCAGAATACATGCGCACACCAAATCGCACTTTACCAACTGGCCGTGTGCTTTAAATATGCAGAGGTGCCAAAAAATGTACACATTTCATTTTTAGAAAAGAAAAAACTGTTTTAAAATTGTAATACTAAAGTCATGTTTCACAGTCTGCAGTTGTAAGAGGTGCTCCGATAGGACTTGTGCTCATCTTTTGTTATCCGTATACATCCAGTATTACAAGTTTAATACAGTTTTTTCCTTTCTTTTTTTTTTTTTTTTTTGGTAGAGACAGAGTCTCACTTTATCACCCTCAGTAGAGTGCCGTGGCGTCACACAGCTCACAGCAACCTCCAACTCCTGAGCTTAGGCGATTCTCTTGCCTCAGCCTCCCGAGCAGCTGGGCTACAGGCGCCTGCCACAACGCCCGGCTATTTTTCTGTTTTGCAGTTCAGCCGAGGCTGGGTTTGAACCTACCACCTTCGGTATATGGGGCCGGCGCCCTACTTGCTGAGCCACAGGCGCCACCCAGTTTTTTCCTTTCTTTAAATGTGCACGCAAATTTTTGGCACCCTCTGTATTTGTGTCATGTAAATATGTGGATCTCACAACCCAAATCTGTTATCATTAGCAGTTTTTCCTTGAAAATCGATTTCCTCCAATGATGGACTTTCTCTTCCAAGTTTCTGTGAGGCTCTAGCTGGGGACTCTTGGCTCTTCCTGCAGTTCTGGCCTCAGCCTCTCCCATTGTCCCCATGTCTCTCAGGCCTTCTCCTTGCAAGGCTGCTTGTGGTGGGGGGGTGTGGGGCCAGTTCCTGGCACTCAGGACAGCTGGGCTCAGAGCATCACACAGGTGGCCTCATGGGCCTACAGAATTCCAAATAGGAGTGAGGGCCTCTGAAGGAGCCAACTTGGCCTCTACATCCGCCACTGCCTCCCACAGCTGAGCTCACTGCTTGGCCAGAGGAGTGTAAACGTGGCCACAGGCTGAACCTCTCTCAGCTGGACAGAGGAAGGAGGGGTTTAGAATGCAAAGAAATTCTGGGCCTGAAAGAAAGTCCCTCAAAGAAACTCAGGCATGGATAAAACTGCAGGGGAAGAGGTGACTCACAAGTATTTGATTCCTCATCATCACCTGAAATGAAAGGATTCAAATTGCTACTTTGCTTTTAATTAGCGGATTATAGTTTTATTTACAGAGCCAAGCAAACCCAGAGAGTTTTCTGGCTTCTACATTAAACTAAGAGATTACTGGAATTGGTGGTGGAAGAGCAAGAAGTGTAGCTGTTGTACTCAATATAGCAGCAGGCTTCGTAGATACTTGAGCATTTTGAAGGCTGCTCTGGCCAAGGGCAACACAATTCCTGTGACGCCAATCCCAAGCAATGGTGGTTGCTTGAAACAGGTGGCAGGGTGGGCCTTCCTATCGGCAGCAGAAGTCCCCCTGAAAGAGGACATTCTGTTCTGGGGAAGGGGTGAGAAATACATTAAGGATCTTTAGGAGACTTTTAAATATTATGACTGCCATCACAGGGCAACTTTACTAAAAATGCTTTTAGGGCATTAATAGGAGTGTTGGTATGAGCAGCAAAGCAGAAGAGGCAGCCAAATGCCAGATTCCTAATGATATGGACGCCTCAGGGCTGGGATGGCAGAGCTACTTCCCAGCAATCTCCACCACAGGGCTGACAACACCACCTGGGCCAGATGTTCCTGAAATCATGTCGACACTGAATTGTCTTTCTGCCATGGCAGAGGACTAGGTCAAGAAGAAGAAAAACACAGGTACGTCACCAGCCATACCTTAACTGCTTTGTTGAATTTGGTACAGAAGTCTCTAAATATCTGCAAACATTCATCCAGTTTCATGGTTTCTTTGTCTTCACAGAAAAAATCTATAAGGGTGTGGGCCTCATTCTGGAGGTCTC
Organism: Perodicticus potto; assembly: GCA_963574655.1. NCBI lineage: Eukaryota > Metazoa > Chordata > Mammalia > Primates > Lorisidae > Perodicticus > Perodicticus potto. The sequence goes on along the minus strand of CAUYRH010156098.1, from coordinate 4,723 downwards.
GTTTCCAGTGTTCTAGTTCTGTCAGTTTCTCTATGGCAAACTGCAGAAAAGCAAATGAGAACACACTTAAGTAAACACGGTCAGCAGGTGAGGCGCTTAGCACGGCACCTGGTGCTCAGGGAAGACACACTCCTGGGGTTCAATTTCAGGTCTTGAGAAAGGGAAGGCTTATTATAAGGCCAGTGCACTCAGAGCCAAAAGGAAAATGATTCAACCCAGACAAAAACCATGGGGAAAGCAAAGTGAACGCCTGTGTAAGACCTAGAAGCAAGAAATAGATGTAAGTGCTTTAACCTGTAGAATGGCACTAGCAAAACTTTCACCTGTGATGTTACTGAAAAAATGACACAGGTAAGCAATTGGTTTTATTAAGAAAGACCCGTTTTGCATCTGGTTTTCCTTCTCTTAAAACGCAGTCTTAATCTGGCTAAGAGTTCACTCTGTGGTCCCTAAAGTTACTTGTTATATTGAAAAATTGTCAATTTTGCCCAGTTGAGAGGCAGTTTAACCACAAATAAGCTCTATCAAGCTCAGTGTCACCCCTCCCCCGAGAGGACTAAAGTCCTCGTGCTTCAACCAGAGGTTCTCATCCATGTCAGCTGATAAGCTCGGGCAACAGTCGTTGCTTATACCCCACTCATGCAATTTAATAGGGTTAGGACAGATCCAGCATTTATTCTATTAAAACCACCCAGGAGATTCTGATGAGTCCCTGTGGTTAGGAATTACTGTCTTGTACAAATCCACTCCCTTTACCTCTTTATTTTCTCCTAATTCTTCTAGGGCAAAGAAGTCTCTGAGGTCCTATAAATTCTGGCACTGCCTCAACAAAATGGTGGGAATGAAAGAAACTTGCTTTCCTTCAGTGTGTCCCCAAGGCTTTTAGGATAGGATCTGCCACATCCAAGGGTCACAAGCGAACTTCCCTGCAGTTCAGTGACAGTGTGTTGAAAATAAAAAGGAAGCAGCATGGAGAGGAAAAGGAAGGTCCCCAGGCAGACTCTCCTGGGGAGAGGAGAGACAGGAGCCTGAATATCTGGGATCACACTCAAGTTCTAATGCCGCTTTCTTGTTTACTGGGGAACGACGCTTATAGGAAGAAGGAATGTACGAACTATGCTACTTGATAAAATCACATGTATTATGTTTTTTAAAAAAGGGCTGGGCTTGGCACCTATAGCTCAAGCGGCTAGGGGGCCAGCCACATACACCGGAGCTGGCGGGTTCAAATCCAGCCTGGGGCTGCCAAACAATGACAACTACAACCCCCACCCCCAAATAGCCAGGCAGGCTGAGGCCAGAGAATTGCTTAAGCCCAAGAGAGTTGGAGGTTGCTGTGAGCTGTGATGCCATCTCTACCAAGGTTGACAAAATGAAAATCTGTCTTAAAAAAAAACAAAAAACAAGGGGGGCTTAAAAACACTTATATTTGTGAAGTGGGGTTGAGCCTAGGAAATGGTAATGCCGTAAGTCCACTTTCAAGAGTGGGACTGCTGTTTGGGCTTGCTTGGAGAGCTATAGAACCAACAAGGCACCACCGCCTACCCACTCTAACCCATGTTCCCCCTTAAAAGCCCTTTTTAAAAACTAAACACATTTAAGAGGTAGTAGGAAACCAAAACTATTTAAGAAACCAAATACCAGGGAAAGTAACCATCTGAGTCAGTAGCCCAAGGCAGTGTGTGCATTTCTGATGTATTTTTCTTTATGGAGAGAATGGTATTAATGAAAGGATAAATCTTTGCCTGTCATTCTTTCACAGGGGGAAAGATGGAGTCCAGCCAAGAAAAGCTCGACTGGCAAAAAACAGGCCTCTTGAAAGAATCTAAATGGAAGCTTAGCTCCACCTCGTATGTCCCCTGTCTAGATCCTGTGAGGACTGACAGAATACCAGGAAGGAAAAACTTAAACTACTGAAGTCACCCTTTGGACTCGGGAAAGTGAAATATTCAGAACATGGATCTGAAAAATAACCATGCTCTCAGTTATCTGCCATGACTTCTACATGATTAGGGTCACAAATAAAAAGTCCACACTACACAGGCAAAGCAAGAATGACAACAGGTGAGGCCAGGGCTCGGTGGCTCACGCCTGTAATTCTGGCACTCTGGGAGGCTGGGGTGCATGATTCACCTGAGCTCAGGAGTTCAAGACCAGCCTAAGCAAAGTGAGACCTTGACCCTAATAAAAATAAGAAAACTAGCCAGGTTGTGGCAGGCGCCTGTAGTCAGCCCAGCTATTTGGGAGGCTGAGGTAAGAGGACTGCTTAAGCTCAAGAGTTTGAGGTTGCTATGAGTTATATGACACCATGGCACTCAACTCAGGGTGACTGAATGAGACTCTGTCTCCAAAAGAAAGGAATAAAAACAGCTTAGCAGTTGTGGTATCAAATCCAACTTTACATCTCTAATTTGCCTGCTACAAACCAAAGTTCTAGGCAGATTTACTGTTTCTTGCCCCATGGGCCAAACTATTGAAATAGATCTGCAAAAATGTGTTCCTGTGATCTTTTGTTCAAAAATCTTGAATGATTCCCCCATTTAGAGTGTACAGTCTAGTGTTCAGAGTGGCATTTAAAGAAGTACATGGCGTGGCCCTCACAAACCTTGAACATTTTTATCTCATCTATCTATTCAAAAAGAAGTGGAATTTAAGAAAGAAAAGTACATAGATGTGTGGAACATTTTATTCACAAAGAGAAAAATAACTAAAAGAAAGATGAGTTTAAAGAGATAAAACAGGCTCAGTGCCTGTAGCTCAGTGGCTAGGGCACCAGCCACATATACTGGAGCTGGCAGGTTTGAACCCAGCCCAGGCCGGGGGTTGTGGCAGGCGCCTGTAGTCCCGGCTACTTGGGAGGCTGAGGCAAGAGAACTGGGAGGCTTTTTAAGCCCAAGCATTTGAGGTTGCTGTGAGCTGTGATGACACGACACTCTACCCAGGGAGATAGCTTGAGATTCTGTCTCAAAAAAAAAAAAAAAAAAAGATAAAACAAGGTGGTCTGCCTTTGAAAGGTGAGGATAACCTTTCTGTATTTTTAGTATCAGATACTAGTAATTAATACCCAGAATTTTAATCTGGATGTGTAGGAGTCCTTATTCTTAAATTTGTTTATGCATCTGACCATGCCTTTTTTAGTATCTTTGTGATGGTGGTGTTTGCTGTTTTTGTAGTTTGAGAAAAATCTGTGTACTTTAATGGGGAAATTAGAGTTTGGTTATACTTAAAAGAAAATACAGAGCACGTGTTTAATAATAAAAATAAACATACAGCACAGCCAAACAAAATCAAGTGTCTGCCAACGTGAGCTAAAATTTGTAATATTTTGGAGTAGCTGAATTCATGAGTGAAGGCTTCGGCTGGCATAGTACTGGGAGCACATGCTGTCCCTCCCCAGTGCCAAGGGCAGACCCACCACACAGCTTCTGCCTTGCAGGTCTCACGGCACCAACACTTCAGGTAGTACACCATTTCACTGCAGACTAACATGAGATGGTGCCACTTCTTTTTTTTTTAAATAAGGAAGATAAAAGAAGTATGTCAGACTATATGATTAGTGAGTCACAATGAGCTGTCACAAACATGTCCACTCTGCTGTTTTCTGTTGATGTTACTCGGCACAGCTCCTGACACACCCTGTGGGCCTCATGTATCCTGGTGTTAATAGGCATAGCTCTCACGTGCTCCGCTGTCCTCATTATAGAACATGCCAAAATGCGGCTTATTCGTCCAATATAAACAAGTGAAGGAAGGACAGCCCAAGTTCTAAGGTATCTTAAGACATCTGTGGATCTTCATTCAGCTAGAAAGTTTGATCTCATTGTCCAAATGTAAGCACCAGAGTTGACACCATTTCACGACAGTGAAGTGCAATGATGCAAACTGAGCTGTGATGAACAGAAGCCCAGTCCCTAAACAGATACCTTATGTTTAGATCATACTCAAGTCCTCTGTAAAGAATGGGCACTGAAGTATAAAGTTCCTTTTACTAACTTGGGGAAAGACATATGAATGGGAACCTCATGGTTCTGCAAATACATCCAAGGAAATCTAACCAGCCTCAGAGGCTCTGCTGGAAGATGAGATTAGAGGGACGGCTGGGATCACCTACACACCTGAAGGAAATCTTCCATCTGCTGACAGAGTTCACCATCCCGCTGGATGTTTTCCTTTAGTGATCTCGTCCTGACAAAGAGTGAGTGCAGCTCTGCCTCTGTGTTATCCAGAGATAATCTAAAAGAAGAAAGGGGAGAGGGGTAGTTAGTACAAAGAAGCCCAGTGTCATACGGGTACATCAAACAAGGCCAACTATTGGTCAACCTTGAAACGGAAGGGAGAGCTACTGCAATTACTTCGCCTACCCCGTTTTTAGATCTTGTGCCTTTCCTCCTGTTTTTCTTTTTAAGAGATAATTCCTTCCTAAAGACATTGGTTGGTTCAAAGCGAGTAGGCTGGCTCGGCGCCTGTGGCTCAAGAGGCTAAGGCGCCAGCCACATATACCTGAGCTGGCGGGTTTGAATCCAGCCCAGGCCTGCCAAACAACAATGACGGCTGCAACCAAAAAATGGCCGGGCGTTGTGGCGGGCGCCTGTAGTCCCAGCTACTTGGGAGGCAGAGGCAAGAGACTCACTTGAGCCCAGAAATTGGAGGTTGCTGTGAGCTGTGATGCCACAGCACTCTATTCAGGGTGACAGCTTGAGGCTCTGTCTGGAAAAAAAAAAAC